>JARJDR010010776.1:0-21983 GCA_030264135.1 Myllaena sp. GC000078 | reverse complement strand
TTTGGTCCTTGCTCGTTGCTTGTGCCTCTTGCCTTGTATTTAGCATGAGAATAATCTCGTATGCATCATAGGCAAGGAGCGTGTGTGCGCGCACAGCGCGTTCAGCATCTTGCGCTCGTAGATTTCCCTAACTATGACTAATACCCTGTATTTCCGGCTTGGAATGGCGGTGCCACACGTCGCGGTCGTTTCCGGTAGCCTCCGCAACGTTTCTCTCTCAACTTGCGCTCGCCCCACACAACCACGTCTTTCTCTTCTTTCGTACCCACGCCAAACTATGCGCGACCATTAAATGTTTATGTTTTTATTATGTGCATTAATAAAATGGCGAAGGTTAAATTTTCTTGCTTATATTTTCATATTTATAATTTCAACTTCTCGCTATCAATTTTAAATTTCGACAATTTAAAAATTATAGGATAAATACATACTTATCTAATCCCAACCGATTGCCCAAAACTCGATAAATTACGAGGCGCGCACCACCCACGACGTTCGCTGCGGTCGTTATCACCCTCTGGCAAAAACAGGCAACGCAAGCGCGCGGGCGCGCGAAACGGAACCTACTCCATGCTGCGGCGCGCACGTGCGGTTCGCACGCCCGCTGTGCAAACGCATCCCTCCGTACCGATTTGTTTTCCCATTGCGCTCGCACGGGGGCGGCTGCTGCCAAACACCCCAAAGGGCCGCGGCAGTAGTCCTGCGCCATCCTGCCACCCCTATCGAGTTGTTGCGCTGCTCTTTCATAGAGGGCGATGAACCTACCACATCGTCCTTGCATTGTCCTGCAAAGTTACAGCCAGCATATTGCATCCAGCACAATGTTTTATTGTTGCCTGGATAAATTGTTTTGCAATAGTTTTTGATTATTTTTTGCGCTTTGTAATTCAATATTGAATAACTTTTGCGATAAACTCTTCACTCTGCTAGTTGTAACTGGTGTGAAATGGAAATGCGTCTAGAAAGTTTTCGTATTTTTCCTATTTACTTTTTGAATAATGTCTCGCTGTGGCTGTTGCAAGTATTTCGCTAGGTTCGTGGCAATCAACCATTTGCGGAGCACTCAAATCGTTCTGCATCTCAATTTGCGTGAGTTTCGCACCGTGGCTAGAGAGTACCCCTATGAGTGGGTGACATAAGAAGCTCTTGATTTGTAAATTGCTCCCCACTCGCACATATGCGAACCATACGATGATGATGATGATGATGATGATGATGATGGTGATAATGACGGCATGCGAACCAAGTGACAACGGTGAGAGTGAAAATAGAAAACGCGTGGGCGTCATTTTATTTTCGACACGCACTCACCGAGCATCCTATATGCATGCGTGAGAGCGCCGCACATAATGACTGTAATTTGAAAACGTCGCGAACGATTTGAAAAAAAAATTGTGCCGGCTTCCGCTAGAGAAAAATTACTCATAACTTATCCAAATCTCTTTAAACTCAATAAAAATCATTACTACTTATTGAAACTAATATTTATGCTTTACAAGAAATACGTAAATTAAAAATTTGACAACGTGTTTTACGACGCTTCCTCAGCGTGCTCGTAATAACGCTACAACGATATTATTCGCTTCCAAGTGCACTTTTACGGCCTACCCACTTCAGATAGCCGCAATGTTTTCAAGAGTGGAAAACACATATGCACGTAGCTGTAGTACGACAGCGACACGTGAGAGAATAATGCATTTTTAATTGCCACGTATTCCCGGCGCCTTCACGAATGTGGCGCACATAAATTTTCCAATAAAAATTATGCATTTCATATGCGTGTCTCAGGAGTGAGGAGAAAATACCATTATGCTTAATAATAATGCAGAAGTAATGAATGTTGCTGCAATAAATTGCTGTTATGAATAGATTGATGATTGAATAATTGTTAAGCGTGCTGCAAAAAGCGCATCGGATGAGCACCGAATCACGGCGTGATGAATGGAATGCTCGTGCGTAAATGGCAGTGTATTTATATGATAGATAGGGTGTCGAATAAAATTAGGGAGGGGTGCATGACGATTAGAAGAATCGCTTGATGGCTGGCTGTAGCGTCCAGCCTCCCTGCTGATGTGAACCGAACGGTGTCATCGCATCACGCACGTGCGAGAATAATTAACGACGCATGTCTGCTTTTCTTCAATATGTAATTTTTTTATGATCTATCAAAAAAAGGACATAATAATTTATGTTTAAATGTTGCATATATCGCAATATTTTTGTCCAATCTGGCTTGTGGATTAAGTAGCTTAATGCCAGTAGAATAGAAGTGCAAGTACATATTTGAATTAATTTTTGATTGGAGTTTATAAAGCAATGCATATCTCATTGGTACATGTATGAGTTAACTGGAATTGATGTTCACTTTTTATGATCAGCCTGACGCGTGCTAAAGCGATTCAAATCTTTCGTGCTTAACATATTAACATCAAGAATGACAGTATGCTTATTTAACTTTCTAAATAAGTAAATTTAAATACTTATTGCTAGTCAGACTAATCTGGGTAGTTTTGACGCAGGTATTTGCTATATTTAACTAATTCTCATAACTTTTATCAAAAATGTAACTATTATTATTCCTTTCTAGCATGAATAAAATAAAATTGTCGTAATCAAACTATTATACGCAATAATTTTGTTATAACATAGCGTTTTTTGTTTCAAAGACAATTTATTTTTGCAAAGTTTGATTAACTATATGATTGCTTATATAAAAGTTAGGAAAGGTAATCGTTAACATATACGTATAATGACGATGAGAATTCCCACAGGACACGAGCGAATAAAAGAAAACTAATGATATACGTCATGAATCACAGAATACGCACACTCAGCGTGGCGCGTTGTCAAAACATCTCTTCCGCATCATAAAGCCGGCAAGGCGCGCGCAATAATGTAACAACGCAATCACCAACAACCCCTCCTCTCGAAATTAACTGTCGAAATGAAAACCGAAAGGAAAAAGCATTGCGTCACGAATATTCGTGGATAAAGCTCACAGCGAATATCTATAATGTGGGTGAAAGATAATAATGACGATGACGAAAGGGAGGGTAGATTGGTTACGTGTTGTTGATAAATATGAACGCGTATGTATAACGTTAATCATCGCATGGCAAAACTATTTCTCCCACGCTACCTTTGATATATCTACTTAATTGATGCCTACCGATTCAATGCTTTCCCGAAATTAACAGCATTAACAAGAAACTTAACAAATAGAATATCAAAACCTAGCTGAAAGTAATAACGCAATAATTAGATATAATAGGTATGTTTGCGTTGGATTTTGTTTTTGGAATATTAATTAACTTCATAATGAGTCGCTTGTCTGCAGCGAGCGAGACACAACGAAATATGTAGCACGCGCATGATAGCGCCGCGTAAATGATAATCGTGAAAATAAATCTAAATCAGTGAAGCATGCACAGGGCGCTCGCCGCGCCGTGACGACCCCAACGGCACACCAATCCCCGCAACCCCTAAATCGGCGCGAATATTCCCAGTGCGTCCGTCGATAACTCCGCCGCGCCCGCCGCCCCGCCGACCGACGACTGGCAGTCTACATACGTTTCGTGTCAAATGGCTAATGTATTTCTCGTTCTCGCCGCCGACCTCCCCCCACGCATACAATCAAACCACCACCGCATTACGTAAAAGTCAGATGCGATCGCGGAGATAGTCATGCAGATATATAGGACAGACATACACGCGCATGCCTAATGCATGCATGCAGAGATTCATAGATAGTCAAGATAATAACAACGATTGGAAGTTTTATACGAATTACTTTAAAAAATTCTACTTGAAAGAGTAGGATTGTTATTAATTTTTTGAAGATGGAGACATAGTTAATAACAATGGCAAAAAATAAATGCCCTTTCGCCCCTTACGCACCCTCTTCTCTCACTCACGTGAAGCACACTGAATGAATATGGTAAGTGTTCCGCTGAGTGGCCGCCACGTGCCCTTGCACGTGACCACCCCGAACACGCGCACAATGCATTTCTTACCCAGCCGGCTGTTTCAACTGCATTGTTATCATGCAGTTACTCATTTCATGCCATTGTTTTCAATACAAAATTTCATAAAATTCGTTTAGCCAACAGCCCTCGAAAATGTATTAGTATTGTTACATGTCTTGCCAAGATGACTACTCGTACGTGTTTCAATTTGGCACATTGCGCGTAATAACAATGTGGCCATCGAAATTCAAAAAATAAAAGAAGAAATAATAGGTTGTCGTTCGTTGGTGGTAGGTAGGTATTAATCTGGCAAACGCAACAAACGGGTCCCACGACAACCGCAAGAATAGCGCACGACGACGTTGTTGGCCACGGACGAACGGACGCGACGGACGGACGAACGGACGGACGGAGGTGGTTGGCGGCAGGAGTTGTGTCCGGGGCGCGCGCGCGCGCGCAACGCGCAACGCGGCGCGGAATAAATGGTGGTGAAGTGGCCGGAGCCGGTAGCGGGTGTTGGCGGATACCGCTGTCTCCGGGACACTTCCTCCCCGGGGCGGCCAATTTCACCCGGAGCGAGCGCTTTCCGCATTCCCTTCCTCAGCCACCAACCAACCCCCCGCCCACCCGCCACCCCCAAAAACACTATTCTTCTGTCTTAATGCATCCTTAAACTGAAAATTATTCAGGTTTTTTTGTGAATGTTGAAGTAAATTGAAAATGCGAAGGTGTAGAAGAAGCAATTTTCGCCCGAGGGAAGCGAGTGATGATTATATTAAATGATAAAGTTAATAATTTGCAGATAAGCAGAGCCGCTAAGCTGTCGGTTAAATATCAAACATGCTTTGGGGAAGCTGACAGTCGTGTTCGCCGGCATGGCGGTTACCTATGGATGTACCATACATACGCGTGTCGCGTTAATAAATCCCACCAGGCGGGGAGAAAGAGGCGACCATCCCCCCGCTGGTACCGGCAACGCCCGTCGCGTCGCGTCGCCTCCTTAGCACACCATCAGGACTATATTGAATACGATTTTCGGGGCGGCCAGGGAAGCAAGCAAGCAAGCAAGCAAGCAACGCGGAACTTCATGAGGCTGGCCGTGAGGAGTGTGGGGGTAGACGGGAGAAACGCGTGCAGCTCCCCTAAAGCTCATTTCCGCCAGCCAGCCGCCTGCGCTATATTAATTTTAAATTAAAGCCGGATAGCGGCGCCTTGCCTGCCATCCACCCGCTACCACCGTCGCCGTCGCCGTCGCCGTCGAGGATTATCTAATGCAGCGCTCGCGCCACTGCTGCTGCTGCTGCTGCTTCTACTTCGCGCTATCGCGCAGGAAATAACTGAGCCTCCCCACCGTGTGCGCCATTAATATTGCCATTACGCGCCCTGGAACTGTCGACTCTCTTCTGCCAAAGACTCCAGTTGCGAAAAAAAGTGATTTGTACATATTATAGAATTAATAATTCTATCATCATTGTCGAGTGGGATAATCGTGTTAATCCGCGCAGCTTAGTGTTAGTCCTTGATTTGAGCAAGTACCGAAGATTGATAGATTAAGCCACCACTCTCACGCATCACCCTACATAGCTCACCCGCGGCGGAGCAATAATTCATCCGCTACTTGAGAACAGCGATGCGACGGGATGACAATAGCACCACTTATGCACCGCACGGCAATGACCATCATCCAGGACATACGCTCGCAATTTGACAACAATGAGGCACAGAGGGTGGGTGCCTGCGCTCCTGTTGCTTTGCACCTTTTTATTTGTGTTTACACAAACATTCGCGTGGCGCGGTGATGGTGGGAAAATGGGTTGACTTTCGATTACGTCGCCCCACCGAAAAGAGAGTGTAATGTCACCCCTCGCATGCACGCACGGCACGCACGCGCGGGCACTCGCGCCAAAAGTCAACTACAGGACGTGTTAACCCTAGTTTGCTGCGACCAGTCTCAAATTACAGCCGCGCGCGCGCGAGTTTTTCGGGTCGCCTTCAGCGTCCCCCGAAAAGCATATTGCCTGTTCATCATCATCGTAGCTGGGTGGGTGGGTGTGTTTTTTGCTGGCCGTCGCTGACAATAGACTCTGAATTGTCACCTAATTTGCGTCGTTTTTTTCTCGCTTGTCGGAAGGTATTGTTAGGTAAACAACGGGGGTGGTGCGCAATAAAAAAAGAAACGCTCACACGATTGATATGTAAATGTTTGCTTTGTGGGTGTCCTACATGATAATTTGATCGTGTGTATTGTTAATTCGCAATTGCTGCTGCCGCCGCCGACAAAACGGGGTAGTTTTATTAAATAAGCGGTTTTTAAGTTCGGTTTAACTTTATATCTCTTTGGCGGGGGAATGGATTTGCGCTCGCGTTGCTTTTGTTCCGGTGCTCACTCCACTCGGTGTGCGGCGTACTGCTGGATGCAAAAGGCAAACGCGAAAGGGAAGAGCGTGCCGGCAGTAGGCAATCGATGTGGCTGCCGGTTGCCATGGCTGCGTTTCCGGTTGCGTTCAGCGCCGCCTGGCTGCCAACGCTTTGAGCCCAGCGCGCCCCGCACTTGATAAACCTTACCACCACCTTACAGGATGTTTTGATTTCTTTCTAATTCCAATATGCAACTTACTAATTATGAAGGACCTCGTTTGAAATTTAAGAAGAAATAATTTCGTTAGGAACATAAATTAAAAGAAAGTCAAATTTTTCAAATTAGTTGTTTGTCATCCACTTCGCGAGTTTCAAACTTGCATAATTACAAAAAACTTTCCGAGGGGTTAAAAGTTTTCGCTCTAAGTATAAAATATAATTTCTATTGAAATACTAATCAACATTCCCTGTGCAACTGCACGTCAATCATAATTTTAACTCCTTATAATTAGTAATCATTCAGATTCTGCAAATTGCAATTTGGAATCAATCAATTTTCCACCATTAATCTCAACTCATCCACCTTTCCGCCAGCGTTCGCTATTTACAATCCATCCTCGATCGCAATATTACATCCTCGAAACAGATAAATACAGGATAACAGGCGATAGCGCCAGACATGGCTCGGTCGGCTTTCAAACCCTCCAACGCTCCAATCCTCCCCACCACCGCCACTTTCGAAAGGACAACGTTTGAGGGGTTGAAGCAAGGGGGTGGAGTCGACGAGCGTGACGCAACGCAGACGGCGCCTGCCGATTGGCTCGTCGCGGGGTTGCTGGCCGCCACCCCTAAGCGTTGCTCCCTACCACCCGACAAGGGTGGACCCGACCTTCCCACGCCGGCCTTGGCGGCGCGCGATGCGTGTGCGATGTTTTCCGATCGTCACGCTCGTCGATTTCGCATCGACGCACGGTGCCGTACGTTCATACGCGCGCGCGCCCGAAAAACTACCCCTCACAGTCGGTCGCAATTGCGCACGATATTCGGACTGATTTTGACAAATTGTTGCCCTGCCGTCGCGTCATTCGCATTCCTGCTTCCGTCGTGTGCTCGCTGATCAGTATTAGTGCGTCTCGCGAGTTGTCCCAAAAAGCGGTAGTAAAAGGGTTATTGTCAAACTCATAAGCATGTGAATTGTGCCAGTGAAATTACCTCAGCTATCAAGTGCATTAGTCTTTGGAGAATTTGTGACTTATGAGCGTCGCGAGAAGAAGCGTTTTCGTTAATACAACACACGTTCGTGAATTTTGACATTGTTAAGACATGTTGGATATCAAGCCGTCAGCTGACTACTTGAGCAGCAGGGGTTCGACGTTTAGCAATTTCTCCATGTTGTTTGCAGGTGAATTGTTGTTAAACTCGTCCTATAATTTTTTACAATATTATATAAACAATAAGACCGTGTCATATTTAATAAGCAACTATCTAAAATTTCTAATGAATAAAATTGTGAATGAAATAAGTAAATAATTTTCTTATTTGCTTGCAGACACTTCATACAAAGGATCATGGGGATCACATGCTTCGTCTCAATCGCAGGGTAAGTTTAAATTATTCGTTTCTATTTATTTTTAATCTTCTATCCGAAAAATCAATCCGCAAGCAAAATTCGACTTTAAACTCAATGCCCAAGAAAGTTTGCAGCGAGCGCGGCGCGAGTAGAAATAAAATGCTGCAAATTGAGGAAAGAGCCTTATCCTGTCGTGCCAGCGTCGACAGGAAATAAAGACTCGCTCCGACTTCCTCTGCTCGTCCTGGCAGCGTCTTTAGCAACTGCAACAGCCAACCAACCCTCGCCGCATCCTTTTAATAATTTTTGTGCGCACATTGCGTAATTTATTAATCCATCTACGCTGTTGAACAACTTTTCAATTAATTCTCTAATTAAATAATCCTCCTAATCCCTTTACGCACACACACGTTGCTTGTTTGTCATGTTTAGGTGGCAAAGGATTTGCGCAATCTTTTGATCCGCACACCATTCTTTCCGTCCGCGCCCATATTGCTTTTGATGGAATTAAATTCCGAGCGAAACAGGGAGGCGGCGCTGTGATTGGCAAATAATTAGACCGCAACGCAAACACTGCGCGCACGCATCATCGCGCCCGCGCGCGAGCGTTCTCTTTGAACAGCGCCCCGGATGGCGTCTGAAAGCCGCCGGCGGGCACGAAAAAGCGTGAAATGGAACGCGTCTTCTCCTGTGTGTATGAATATAATAATATAAATGGCCGATATTGCTTTGAATGCGGCAGGCAGCCAGCCATCCAGGACGATGATGGTGATGATGATGATGACACGCTATGGTGAATCTCGCAGGCGCAAAACCACCCTTCGCGAGCCGGCGTATTTCACTTTAGAGACAGAGTGAGAGCACGATGCGATGGATGCCTCCCAGGCATCCTGCCACCACGTCGGTCGGGGGGTGGTGTGTGTGCGTGGGTGTGTGATCAACGGGCCGTGAAGGCGTCGCAATCAGCGCTACGCTCCGACGGGTCGCGCTTTGAGCTTTGACTGCCATTATTAAGTTTGGATAGCAAACTAAACGCTTGCGGGCACACAGGGAAAAGGCCAACGCGTAGCCCGAGCGCGGGCTATTGTGCAATAGCATTTATTATATATACGCAAGCGCAGGATGCTCAAAGGACTCAAAGGACAGCATTTCGAGCTTGAAATAAGTTGTTTTCAACAATAATTAGAATTCATTCCACCGTTTTTTCTTCAACCGATTCCAATTTATCAACTTGCATTATTTTCACGTCTTCATTAAAAGTTACAATCGCTTTCCCCAAATGATTTTTCATTAAAACGCGCGGGGAATAAAAATCGGCGAAAACATAAAAGAAATAAAAAAGAAGCCGGACGAAAAGCATCCGTCGTTGGAGCGTGTCGATTGAGAGATGATGGCGGGGGAGGAGGCGGAGGAGGACGAGGAGGGGAAGGACGTCGAAATCGGAAAAGGACATTCGGTCCGGGAGTCCGGGAAGGAAGGACTCTTTCCTCTTCCGGGCACCCAATCAGCCCCAGCTCACCAGATTAACTACCCGGTTTCTTTCTCGGATTTTATTGCAACCGGTCAACGGACGGATATTCGACGGCGACTTCTCACATCGATTTGCAGTGCATGTTTGTCGCTAGCAAAAATGCTTGGATATTTAATTAAAATTCAATATCACGCCGATAATAATAACGGCCACGGCCACGGGATCATATTCATCGCAGAGATGATGAGGTTTGACGTCAGGATTTACGCCTCTATTGTCCGATCCCTCAAAATTGTCGCCCGCTCAAAAAACGAACGCACGCGCGCTCGGACACATGTCCGATAAGCGTCTCTCGCTCTCTTGTCACTCGAGCGGTGCTTACAAAACAAGCGCACACGCGCGCGCGCGCGAGCGGCGCCTGATAACAACGAAATTCCATTAAACACCCCGGCTACACCCAACCCTCCTCCCTGCTCGCGCCGCCACTCATTCGAGAGAGGTGGCCACAGACCCTCCGAATCTTTTCACGTTGATGATGCGATCCTTTCCAAATCGTTTTCATTTTCGCCCGGGCGATCCAGTTTCGCCGCACAATGGGCGGTGTCAATCAAATCGTTAAGATAATTTCGAATTTGACGCGCCGTATATGCACGCTGTTCACGCGCAATATTGTGCGCATATCCTTCTTCCGAAACGCAATCTCCACTGCTGGTTTGGCGCGCAAAGAAAAGTCAAAAAATCATCATCATCAAACCCCAGTCGTAATATGTAGCCAGTGTAGCCACCCTCGCATGCATATGAATATTATTTCGCTTTCCTTCACACCCCCTTAATGGTGTATCAATGCCAAGGACTCGTGGAAGAAGTTTCGACCTGTGAATGAATGTTTGAATATGTAGATTATGTGCGGCGCGTATGTAAATTATATACTTGTACCGCCCTAAGAATACTTAAAAAAATTGAGGGAGAAGCATAACTTGTAAGGTGTATTTTTATAAATACAAATTATCTAAATATAACCAGGACGAAATTTATTTCTGATCAAATTGCTGCATTGAGCAAAATGTAGCGGGGTATTTCTAGCCTCACATCGGCTCCCGAGGTTTGCCGTCGCGTCGTGAAAAGAAATCATTGGGGTGTCAAGGCGGCGGCCGAGGTGGTGGGTGTGTTGTTGTTCCACACACTCTGTTTGCCGAGCACGCAATCCGATTGTTATTCACGACACAAATCGCACACACCGTCGGCGACGTCGACGTCGACGTCGAACCGCCCCTCCTCCCACGTCGTCCTCGCCGCCCTCCTTATAGCTTGCACTACAACCCATCCTACATATCCTTATCTAACGCTTTTCTTTAGCGATTTCTTCCAACGTGCGATATTTCCAATTCGCGGCACAATCGACGTGATTGTTGCTTGTTGCTACGAAAATTCCGGCAAGTCAAATGTATGCATTGGAAACAGAAAAGGAATAGGTACAAACGACAACGATGAGAGATCAAAGGATAGCATTGCTCGAGAGGTGTTTTCGGTGATTGCTTCCACGCGCATAGACAAAAGTCTGGTATTAAATGTTTCCATCTCGGGCGCAAGCGCAAAAAAGTGAGTGAAGAAGAAAGGAGAAAGGAAAACACGCGTAGGATGACAAGGCGAATAAAAAGAAGGGAATGGATTTGGATGAGCGCGGATAGCATCCCCTTTTGTGTCGTCGGCCGAGAACGAACGCTTCACTGCGGATGCCAACAACACACGAGAACATGCGAATAACAATCCTATTTAGGTTTATCGTGAATGTACCTACGTGTACCGTCGTGTCTGCGCTCGATTTGCGCCGTGTGAAATCAAGCGCGAAAATATCACAAACGTACACATTCATTTGAAAATGTTTAAATTGGGTCACTTGCTAAAATGCTTCCTTTGATTGCAGGCTACGGATCGAATACGCTCAGCGGCATGACGAAGGCATCGCTGGATCCGCACAGTCACCTGCGACAACCAGGTGAGTCCGCAATGCGCCCAAATACTGTGCTTAGAAACCGCTTTACACGATTTGCTGCTGGCTTTGATAACGCTGAACTCAAGCGTGCGAGGAAAGGCGCGATGAAAACGAACTCAACCAAGAGGGGGAAGATGAATGATACACATACGATGTAGGATGTGGGAGGGTGCGAAGTCATGCGGCGAACAAGTTGGCAGGCGAACGAACGAACACACCACACGGCAAAGCAAAGTTGAAAAGAAATCCCATGTGTCTAATCGCTGCAAATTGACATCATATCTTTCTGGCTAGTTATTAATCGATTAATATTCATGTGACGTACGCGAATAAAGTTGATTAGTAATGGAAAAGTGGTACAATGTGAACAATCAAGTAATCGTTGCCGGAATTAGCTCGGATTGCTCATCTTTATTGACTGTAAGCATCCCCTTCTCGGTACATGCCCCAGAGGGATGTGCTGTCGACAGCTCCTGAGGGAGGCATCTTTTTCAATCAGCAGCAAAACATTGCGTTTATTGCAAACACATTTTCAAGCAGTAGAAGTAGGTATATGCGCGTACCTGTAAGGGGGTGAAGGCGCCGGGCGCGAGCGCATAAGTAACGTGCATTTTCGGAGCGGAGCGAAGTTTTATCACGTGGAAACATCTAGCGTGCCACGGCCGTCGCGACTGTCTGGCTGGAGACTTCTTGGATTCTAATCTATCGTTTGGGTCGGTTGGTCGGTCGGCAAGTCGCGTGACTAAGCTCTGCGCCCCCCGTTTCAGTCTTCTCTCAAGCGCACCGTACAAAACACAAAACAATTGATGTTGCTGTGATTTTACTCATATTCTACGGAGTGTTTCGGTGTATTTCTATGTTTCATATTCACTTGAGAAAGAGACGACTTGTTAAGTAACAAGGAGGGTTTATTTAAACGAAGAAAAGACGCAAAATGCACACATTAAACCTAGAGTAATAATGGCTCATGGCTCATACATACAAAGTACCGGTATGTATACAAGTATGAACATAACAATAATATTAATGGTCATACAAACGTCGGCCATTGCCGGCAAGAGGCGAAATAATGGTTGTAATACTTGGGGTATAAATTATGCCTGCGCTCCCCGTGATTCGTAATACTTTCCATTTTCGACAGTCGTAAATGTTTAATAATAAAACCTTTATTTCCCCGCCTTGTGACCGAGACTGGAAGGGGCGAGGGCGGAGAGCGCGTGTAAATCGGAAGGGCGAAAGCAAGTTAAAGAGGTGGTTGAGTCATAGCCGTGGTCATTGCGGCTAAGTGACGAAAAACAATGGAACAATGGCTTCGAAATCGTATATGACTATTAAAAACGCAACAATAAAGATCATACAATGCTGATCACGAATACTACTCGTACTAGCGAATTATGTTATTATTATTATTCGACTCGAAGTCAAATTACGGCAGCGTTTTCAAGAAGTAAATTGGAAAAATATTTCTAGTTGAGTTGTCTGATTGACTGACTCGAAGAAAATTTCAACCCCACCTACTCAGTCGCGCATTCAATCCAGCAAAAACTTGATCGAAAATAATGCATGAGCATTATTAGATGTATAGTAATGTGGAAATGGGAATATAAATGAAAATAATAGGAAAAAATGTTCATCGCGTGTCTCTGACGAACGCCGAATGCTTGAAACTTGAAACACATGAAGAAATGAGCAATTTCGTCGAAAACGAGTTGGACATTACAAATAATCATAAGATTTCCATGAATTTTCGTCGGTTGTTTCCAACTAGCCAAGTAGTAGTTTCGGAGCCTGTCTAATAGCCTGCCTATTTACAGAAGGATGCTCGAGGCAATAAGAACTAAATTGGCGTGTATTGTTGCTGGTGGAAAGAAGCCACCGCCGAGGGCGAATTGCAACCCTTCGTGAGCGTGAGCGGCACGTATCACCTACCTCCAACGCGTCGACGTCGCCACAAGCATCCTTAAATACTCTCGAGTACCTTGATCCTCGCTCTCATTAAGTTTCTCAAAGCAAAGAAGTAGTAAACCGGCCACAAACATTGGGCCCGCGGCAATCTTTGATTGACTCGAAGTGCATTGAATGCATTTGCACCCTTTTCTGAACTGCTGACATTTGATGAAGATGTGGGACGTGCACTAATTACTCTTTTCTTCTCTGTTCTCCACAGATCCCTATCAGATGTTTGGACCAACAAGTAGTCGACTAGCTAGTTCCGGTAAGTCGTCGTTAAATTTACTTACACAATGATTATAAATAAATCGAAATTATTTATCGCAAAGAACTTAAATTACCGAGGGCAAACGGAAGGAAGCAAAGGGTCAAAACGACGGTGCGCTGATTTCCGAATGCGTGCGCGTCGATGGAAAAAAAGGCGTATTAATCGACACTAAATCATTATTTTACTAGCTAATGTCGATTTAATGATACTCGTCGTGCCACGCTAACGACAAATCAAAACCGAATAAAAAATAGTGAAAGTGAACTTGTTTGCCGAACGAAATGAAAATAGAGTCAAATTATTTCAGTGCACAAATTTGGTACTGATGCCACGTCGCGAGCATTGTTTGTACAGACAGACGGCAATAATGTAATTTAACGGCCAAACGTCAACCTCCCGACATCACCCTTCCTTCCTTCCTTCCTGCCCGAAACGTAATTGCAGGTAATCGCGGGTTACGTCACTTATGTCGGGTCGGGTAATTTGGGCAGACCCACTGTGTGTTGATTGTGTTTGATGTGATTTTTTCATTTGCCGTCGAAGCACTTTTGATTGCAAATCAAACACATGCCGCGCGCGCGTTAATTTGTTACCCAATGCAGCATTGATTAAAGTTAATGGTATGCTAATTGCGCTCGACACGTGTTTTTTAAAAACATCCAGGTGTCGAGTGTATGTGTGCAAACACGCCGCCGGCGCCGGCCGCCTTGGCCATACATAACCACCGCCCTCAAATTATAAAATCATAGCAGCTGACACGTTGGGCAACGAGCAGGAGCAATGCATTAACGCGAGAGCGCGAGCGGTGCATTTGTGCCGTGCGCAACGCTATAAAATTCCGTGGTGCGTCATTAACATATTAATGCACGTTAACACCGTTCGAAAAGCGCTTAATGACGCACACCCGCATGCATTTAATTAAATTTACATTGTATACTACTATCTATCCATAATTCATACGGTTGTTGAGGGAAATTGAAAAAAATAAATATTTTATGCACATATTTGACTTTGAAAATTTAATTACGATTAATGATTAGCATAGCACTGCGAGCAGTAGGCATTAATGCGCAATCGTTACGCGAATCTCATTTAGAAGCGTAATTTTCAATCCATTTGCGTTTCGCCGTTTCCCACGAGCGCGCGCGGCATGATTGCAACACCATTCCATTCGATTACGATATCGCTCACGTCCATCTCGATATCAAACCGAGCGCGAATGTGAGTGTGCACATAAAATGCGTGTTTAACCCTTAAAACATTGCCTGCCTGCCTCGCGTCCGCTTATCACAACGGCCACCATCGACACACAAAACGAGATCACAATCGCCGCGAGCGCGCCTGATTTTTACCCACCCACACATCGTGCACCCACCACCAGCATACATAGTTTTATTTTTTTGGATTTATTGCCGGCATGCTCATGGGAAACGATTTACGAGAGGCTTTAATTAAAATATTGCATGAATGCGTTGCGCGGTCCAAAATGTAGTCACGGTTACGAACTACCGAACGATAATACGAACGTACATTATGGATGGTAAATCGTATTAAATCGTAATAAGCGTATAAGTTCGCTAATGAAATAACGTGCTTAAAACAGCCTTGGGTGGGGAGAAAATTACAGGAAAGAGTTTTCCATTTAATCTGCTTCTGTGGCCACTAATCGAAATCACGACAACAACAACGACGAAACGACGACGAAGACGGCGATGAAGGTTTGGTTAATACCAAAATCAAAACGCCAAATGTGAATTAGAGTCAACAAACGAGCCGAAAGATAATTAAATATCCATTTCGAGGCAAGCGTGGAACACGTTTCGAAATTAAAGACCACATTGCGCGGGGTGCGGCGTTGATTTGATTTTCTGCGCAATTTTCAGCGCAAAGCTAATTAAAGTCGTTTTCTTGCAGGCTCCGGTCAAATACAACTGTGGCAGTTCCTGTTAGAATTACTCAGCGACTCATCGAATGCGGCGTGCATCACCTGGGAGGGCACCAACGGCGAGTTCAAGCTCACCGATCCCGATGAGGTGGCGCGTCGATGGGGCGAGCGCAAGTCCAAGCCGAACATGAATTACGACAAATTATCCAGAGCACTCAGGTACAAGGATAATATTTTTAGCGTTTTTCATTTAGTTATCCTTATAAGTCTTTCCCTTTCCTTTCCTTTGGTGAAATCCACGTCGAGTTTGCGCAGCCAAAGACGGACGTATACAATTTCCGGATCGGGCCAGCAGATATAATTGCGAAATCAATAAGTCTCGGCGGCGGCAACGGCGCGGCGACAGCGGCGGAGGGCGTCGGGCGCTAGCCGGATTCCGGCAAGGATGTGGCGCGTCTCCGGCGCGCACTCACCGCCCGGAACTAGCCGGACGCGCTAATATGCTGCTGCCGGGCCCCGACCGCCAACAATGCCACCGAACCGACCACCCGCCCGCGCTTTGGTCAACGTGCAGATGTCCGGTCTGCATATCATTACAAACGAAATATACACTCGCGCTCAGTCGGGATATACGTTTCCAGCGCAGAATGCGTATAACAATGGCCGCGCGTAGCATACACTGACCGCCTGCTGGCAGGACCATTGTACTCCTGCTGCACCTGGGATTATCTACGATCTGTGTATTTAAATATTGCGGCCAACGGCTGTGTACCGAGCATCCTGGGCGAGCACATGTGATGCGCGTCCGGTCTGCCCAATTTCCAGCGCTTGCGTTTCAGAATTCAGATGTGGTTAATCAATAAATAGATCGATAAATTGCTAATTTAAAAAGATTTCTCAGTTAATAATTTGTCAGACTTGTTCTTAACAGTATTACTACCGTTATATTAATAGTAAATTCACTTCTTTTGTACGATAAAAGTGATTAGTGCGTAGAAGCAAATTTGTTTTCAATTTCGGGAGATGGCAAAAAGCCATTCCAGAAGAGAAATCGAAAAAGGCGGGGGTGCAGCACAGCAGCCCGCTAATTGCCACAAATGAACGTCGCAATAGAATTACCGATCCTCCCTCATCCGCCCCCTCCAATAGATCAACAACCCCGTGGTGGTGACTGCTGCCAGCACGTGCAAATTGCAATTCCCCAACAAACAAAAACCGCCCGTTTTTTCCCATCATCCACCGATTCGTTTATACCGTTGATCAGCGCGTATCGCAAATTCGATTTCGAATGATTGCGTGCGCGCACCCCTACCACCCCCTACCTCAGCATTCGCTAAAGTTTTGTCTCCGTATTGCTTCCGCATAGGTACTACTACGACAAGAACATCATGACGAAGGTGCACGGCAAGCGGTACGCGTACAAGTTCGACTTCCAGGGGCTCGCCGCCGCCACGCAGCCGGCGACCAGCGATCCGGGCAGCTACAAGTACCAGAGTGAGCTCTTCATGAGCTCCTACCATCACAGCGCCAAGCTGGGCGGTTTCATGAGTCCCCATGCGACGATTCCCAGTTCGGCCGGTGAGTACATATCATTTCCTGAGACGTAAAGGTGTCTTTTAACATAGTGCGTGCAATGCAATGCAGCACAAAAAGGGTGTGAGTGTAATGATTTACAGTTTTGACACTTTATGTGCCACTTAATGACGTAATGCACTGATTGAGCGCATTGTTCGGGTATTCCACCCCCAAGCAAATCTCGGGTGTTCTTCCTCGCACATTTAACCACCCTCCCGGGCGCGGTTGTGATGATCATCCCTCGGGCTGTCTTGATCGCAAACTAATGGACATTTTGTACTTGCTTTCATACTGCAAGCCTCGATGCGTTCCCCCCTTGTGCCCAGCCTAATGTGCCATCATTACGGCAGGGACCCAAAGGAGGAGGAGGCACATATCAAAAGAATTATTGCGCGCGCGGACAATAGAAATTAAGATTTAGTTGATTGCTAATTTATTGGCTACGCTTTTCTTGTCGCTGCCGTCGAAAACCTATACGGAATTAATGGATTTGAGATTAATTGCCATTGTGGGGGAGGTGGATTCCATAAATTTGCGAAAAGATCAAAGGTGCAAGCGGCTAGAGCTAGACAATAGATTGTTATGACTAACAATAAGCCTACAAAACCGATTTCTGATTTTTTAATTTTTTAATTCAAAATAGGGCGAAATATCCATTTAATGAATTCAATCGCAGTGGGTGACACGCACAAGTGCATCGCAAATACTCGACATCCACACCCGCGCCGCCACCACCACCACCACCGTCGCGTCGCCGCTGTCACTCAAAGCGTTATTATCAAAACCCCGTTCCACTGGAATGGATGCGTCGGCAGGCCCATTATTATGCATCCTCGCTCTCCTCTCCCCGAATTAGCAAGTGCGTAACATCCATCCCTTGTTGCTATCAATATGCTCCGCGCTAAGATTTGAATAATATTTGACGACTTCAACTACCTTTGCATTTGTACTCTTGGGGTGAATTGAAAAGATTCTAATATTTTTTAAACGGATTATTTTTTAACTTTGCGTTGTTAAGTCAGCTTTGTTAAACACCCAGTTTGTGCATCTCGTTTCGCAACTCAATTTTGAGAGGATATCACGGACGCATGTGAGTATTTTGGAGTAGCATTCAACGGTGGCTGAGAGTGGCTGGGGAGGGTGCTGTCGACGACGACGCATCAGATAATCATACATCGCGCCATGGAGGGTGGAGGGTTTGGAAACGGGTGACTGCGTTCGCGTTCGTTGTGTCGTCTTTGTGCGTATTAAATACCGTGACATCCACAGGCGCCCGCACGCATTACGCGACACACTTTACACAATGCGTAATACTCTCCGCCTCCTACGCACACTGACTGACTGCACCACCGTGTCACGTGCACTGGATTTGCACAGTCCTGCGGTGTTAACACCGCAAATATACGCCTGGATATTTGGCTTTTGGCTAATTAATCCTACCCCCCGCCCGCCCCGAAATGCAGTTGTTAAATCTATCGAAAACCATTCGCCATTGCCAGTCATAAACCGCAATTTATGTATGACAGAATAGACAATACTACGCGAGTACTCATAAATCCATTCGGCCATAAAGAATGCCATCCTGCCATTCGAACGAACGAAGTGCATCCATCTCCTAAAATCCCCCCCAAGTCCTCACCCTGCTGACCCAAGCGATAGGGACGGACAATAGAACAATGCGAAATTGTAAATCAATTGTTCAATTAGCATGCCCGATTTTTTTTTTGGGTGCACGTCGCCGGAAATCGCCGCAAGTGCGATTGTTCGCCCCGTCTGCGCATTGAATACATGCAACACAATAATTCATTTTTGGCTAATGATGGGCACTTTTTTGTTTCACGGTGTGCAGCTTCGATATTCCCGTCGCCCGGCTCGTACTGGAGCAATCCGAGCGCCAATTTGTATTCGAACATCGCGGCGAGCACGCATTCGATCAGCCATCACGCCGGCCCGCATCTGGGCGCGCCGCCGCTGGGCTCCTATCCGCACTACGCCTGACCGTCGAGCGGCGCAGCAGCAGCGGCGGCGGCGGCAGCATCGTCGTCGGCGGTGGCGGCCGCCGCGCACCACCACCACCATCATCATCATCACGCCAGCAGCGGCGGTGGGGTTTCGACGGCGGCGGCTGCTGCCGCTGCTGCGGCCGCCATCGACGATATGGTTGATTGGGCGCCGCGCGCGCGGATCACGGCCGCTGCAGCCGCCGCCAGCGTGCAATAAGGTAGTACATTTGGATTTCTTCCCTTTCCTACCCTCCCCCTCAACCCCGGCGTGTATAAAATCTCTGTGAGCGTAAATGTTTTCTGCGTGTAAATATCGAAATTTTAGGTATGATGTATTAGGGTAGGGATACTGTGGATGTAGCGCGCGCGCGAGAAAGAAAGTTGATGATGATGTTTGTTAGGTTGTAAGTGGAAACAAAAGTAATTAATAATTTGCCAATGGTAGGAACATAATTTATATCATAGAACAAACAGAGAATGGAATGTCAAAATTTCTAGTCATTTTTAGAGAGCGATTGATTTTTATACAGTGGTTAGGATTTACACGGTTTTCCTTTGGATTGTGTTTGGCTAAATTTTCGGTGCAATTTTCCTATTTAAACACCTATTTATTTCACTAGTATCGTGACAGAAGTAACCGTAAAATGGTAGCCTGTGATATAGAACATTATTTATTTGACTCCTTCCTCCCCTAGTCTTATGATTATCCTATAAACTTTTTCAAATTCTAGTCTCTCACTCTAATTTCCAACAACTACAAACCTAAATGTGTAATGTGTAAAATGTAAAATACGATGATGAACCTATATAGTTTTAAGAAGATTGTTGTAACTACTAAACTACGGCTTCTGATAGTGGAAAAATAAACCGAATTAACGGAAAGTGGAAATCACACAAACAGAAATGAATACATAAATCGAGAAAGAGATGTAATTGTAGTGTTTAGAGCGTATCTATAATGCTACCGATTATATTTAATAAAATTACTAAACTCAAAACGTACTTTGTATGGTACAATATATGATGACGTACTGATATTATTGACGCTGATGAAGATGATATTGATAATGATTTTAACTTGCAAGCAAACGGTTGATGAAACAAAAACAAAATATCATAGATGTAATATTAATACTCGGATAAAATGGGCGAAGAGTAATTGAAGAAGCAAAATACCATTACTAGTCATGTAAAATGTAATAAAACTAACTAAATGTCAAAGAAATTGTGTAAGATTCGTTTTAATTAAGATTATTCGAATAACGACCTCTACGGACGTGCGATTGGTTTTCTAATTTATTTATGAATAGCGTCATTTTGTTGAATATTCGAATTAAAATTCGACGAGAGAAGAATGATTATTGCGTGGTAAAGTAGCAGAAACAGCAGCAGTGTATCAATGAGCGTATGAATGATTGATATTATTAATGAAATATAAATGTTATGTATTTATTATACAAAAAATGGGAGAAAAAATGAAAAACTTAGATGACACAAGCTTACAAGTTGTCTTATTGAACCTTGAACAATTTACAAAAAAATTCAGATTACAGGCACGCACGCAATTCATGTGTATTTATGTATTGCAAATGCAATGCAATGCTAAAGAGGGCCGAAGGGCGCGACCCACACAGTGTATGGGGAGTGTTCGGTTACAACATCCAATACATCATTACATCATTAGAGGACGCGTGGCGGTCGACGGGGCATACGTTTCACGCACGATTGCGTCCAAACACGAAATCGCAAAGGGTGCGCACGTCTACCAAGCAGTAAGTCATGCGTAAGATAAACATTTTTATACTACTCCCCAAAAAAAATGCGAGATTTGAATTCATATATGAACTAAAGAAGAATGTGTCAATGTGCCTTTTTTAATTAATAGCAATTCACATACCCTCACACATGCCTATACGTCACTTCCGTCGATTTATGCGCTATTCGCACAAATCATCCCACATGCATCCATCATCCCCCCGATCACGCAGGCAGGAATATTAGCCGGCCGGTGGGTCAAAGGATAACGCGCGCGCGCGCGCCCGCACCGCGAACGTCCTGTGCTTTGGGTGCGATGCGATGGAGGGAGCGTATCGCGCGCGCGCCGGAATTGCATTTCCGGCCAATGCTGTACGCGCTTTTCGCCGGATCCGTCCGCCCGAACTGGATTGGCAGGACACGCGCGCGGGGGTGGATGGATGCAGAGAGAGAGGGTGAGAAAGAGCGAGAGAGGAGTCGAACGCATCGATCTCTTGCGCGCGCACCCGATGTGGATGAGGCAAAGGTGGCAAAGTGGTCGAAATCCCCCCATTGTGGAAAGGGAAGGAAGGAAGGCGAGGAAGCGTCGAAAGGAAGGGAATCGCATTCGTTGGGGAAGGAAGAGACGGAAACGGTGCGCGGTGGGCACCTAGGAAGCGGGCAGGATGTAGAGCGGGACCCTATACTCCACACTCGGTTAGCTCTTGCAGCCCTTGTTTTTGTTTCTCTCGTCGATTGCTTATCGATTATTTGTTAAATGCTAATTGAAAGAACTATTTACAATTTATATAAATTATTCGGTTTAATTTCGGATCAAATTAGAAATATTGTGAGTATGTGGTAGAGGGTGGAAGGGCGGAATTAATTGGAAACGCGCAACGGAAACAAATCTGGAAATGGAATTCTTTCTCTCGCTCGCACGCTGTCATTGACGAAGAAAGCGACTGGCAACGAAATTGGTTTCTATTTTCGCCGCATTCGCTTTTCAATTATCTATTTGTGTAAATTCGCATAAATATCCTTCACTCGCGTTTGTTGTGCCTGCATTTAATCCGGTAATCACCACAGGGATTTATTTAAATGTGCCTAAGTGAATAAATTATTGCAGCGTTTGAGTGACATTGTCGGTTGTCCGTAATCGCAAGCGGTCTAAATCAAGCGCAGAGCAGAAATTAATTAATTCCATATAT
>JARJDR010010745.1:0-17522 GCA_030264135.1 Myllaena sp. GC000078 | reverse complement strand
TTCATGCAATGGCTGTGAACAAACAATTATAAACATTTGCTATTATCGCAGAATATACGTACTGAGAAATATATAATCATGTGTATTGAATAACATGCGCTCAGCAGAATGTTCGCGGCGATACTGATATTGACTACTGCTGAGTGCGCAGTAAACACAATTCGATTTCATTTAATATGGATTGAGGTAAGTGACCAATATACGCGACGCGGAAGTTAAATTTAGCGACGAAAATGAAATGCAACAAGCAATGCTAATATATCACTCCCGGGCACAGCAGGGTATAAATTACTGAAGAGCTGCTGATGACGGCACCATCTGCCGTTGACAGAACGATGCCAATTGACGCGGAGAGAAGTTATGTACGCATTATCATGTGTCAAGAAAACGCGCGTATCGAAAGCCATTCATTATCATTGGAGCGAAGGCTTATGCAAATGCAACCATGTGATATGTCACATTGTATGTTTGTACCACAGACTGTTTGTACAAATGCTTTTGACATTCATACATTGGATACATACGGCGTTGTATGAATTATTGATGGGGCTGGAGGGAGGGCCGGCGGGGTTTTTCGATTTATATTTTAAATTTGTTGCTCACCGTCACGGGCGCCGTCTGCGAAGTTTCGATCGGCGTGCGCCGCCGGAAGCCGGGCGACGAGCCGAGGCTCTCCGTGCCGCGTCGCCGCCATGGAAATTGACCACTGAAACAACAACAACAACCATCGAATTAGCTTAACCATCGATCCTCACTGGGTTTGGGGGTCGGAATAAAATCTCACTTTGCACCCAACGGGAAGATGGGAAGATGAACGAACATAAAATGCAATGTTACCCCCCAATGATAATGAAACACCCTGCGTAGCCATTGGCGGGGATGGTGTGATAAAAATGGGCCAACGGTGCGCGCATAAAGGATTCATGACGTCCGCGTCCGTGTGTCCGATATCGATGTCGAATTACATTAACCATTAGCCCGTTGTGTTTCGGCTGGCGTTCGATAAATTTTTATCTCGGACACACATGGTCCGCGCCTCCCCCCGGCATCCCTCAAATAAGGTTCACGCCGGAGGACGTGGTGGAGGAGGAGAAGGTTGTTTTATGGATGGTGCGGGACGGAATTGAATTCTCCAATGGACATTTTCTGTTTCCTTCAGCCAGAAACGTGGCAAATCGCTCCCCAAACGCCCAATTTTTAAACATATCCATTTTACACTCGAAATTGACTATAAATGATTGCGATTAATAGCCCTTTAGCCGTTGCGCGTGCCGTGTTTAACAACATAACTGGTGGTTAAATTAATCCCTATCCGAAGGGGATAGTAAGTAATCCGCGTGTTGTATTATTGCCGCCGGCTTAGTGTTGGATTAATGCGGCGCGAAACGGACGATGTATTATTCATGCGTGGGCGGCTGCGGCCGCGGCGAATCTTGACGTTTTCAACAACACGTACGGAATATATGGAGAGATGCTTAGTGAAATACTTGATGATATTTGAATGGCAATTTCCGCGTTTCACCCGCGTCCATAAGATGCAGTTGTGCGTGAATTGCCATTATAGTTGCACCTGAATGATCAAAGACGTGCTAATTAACACCTCATTTATCAGCGTACGCAACACCACTAACGGTGAATAATAATGATACTAAATAAACAAACAGGCGCCTGTTAAGCAAAGCAAATTGTTTGATTTTGACGTGATTTGCAACGACGACGACGACTTACAAACGGGAAGAATGTAAATCATCTGCGTGCATTCGCCAGCGCGGCGAAAAGAAATTCGAGATTGGCACGGCGCACGCGACGCGACAGCTGCGTGCGTGCAACAATAGCGCTTTTATTTTCTAGCCTTTCTTCTCGTTTACAACAAGTGGCTCAGCTCGGCACCACCGGCTGGCTGGGCGAAGGTGAACATGCACATGTGACATGGTTTCGCATGACGATGACGCCAAGACGCCAAGTGGGAATTTAATGAGCAGCAAGCAGTGGCATGAATGCCAAATGCAAGGTGAGGAAATTACAAAGGCAAACATAAAAGACAAGAGACAGCCCAGAGAGAGTAGGTAGGTGATTTGCATTCGATTCGGTGCTTTGCCATCATCAAAATGCACGCAGCGCAGAATACTTGCAAGAATTGATTTGGAATCGCAAAAAAAGTGTTTGCATTCGGTGCGCACATGTCTCACGCCTTTTTCCTCCAGCGCGGTGCATCTGGTCGGGGTGCATCTGCATCCGTTCGCACATCTGCCGTTCTTCTTCTTCTTCAAGAACATTTTTTCTCCGTGATTTTAAAATCTTAATTTCCGTTCGAACAAAAATGCCCAGAGTACACCTAATTGCGGAGATGAAGGCATTACTTCTATAGTTCTATAATTATAACCCACTCAATCATTATTTTCATCCGCACCGCAAATTCGCTACGGATGCACCATGCACCAATGCGCTAAGAAATAATCTAGCGTCAATCAATGCTTGATTTCCTCCAGGCTTAGTGTTAGTCTTAAGTCATTAATCGAGGGAATAAAAAAATAACGTGTGTTTAATAAGATCCGTAAACAGTTATTTTTAGCATGCAGATTAAGACAAATAATTAAACGGCGAAAACATCAAACATCAAACGCAAAACACGAAATGCGATTACGCGGCGCGCTCGACCAAAAAAACCAGGGCAAAGGGGTGCTGACAAAGATAAGCGGATGAAAGATCAGAAAAGCTCCTCTGCACAAAAAAAATCCAAAGGGATGCGCGAGATAACACGACCTTCTCCTTCGTCTCGTATTCAGCGTCGAGAGTTAATTAATCGCGAGCGCACCGAAAAGAAAAAAACAAACACCGCAACGTTGGCATGGAAAATAAAACTTCCAATATAATACATACCATTCTTCTCTTCAATTCCAAGAAAAGTAAACACCAAACAATAAGTTGTTGATATGCATTTATTGCATTGGAAATTACACATGCGCGAAACTATGCTCTAAGCCCATTGGATGATGAATTTCTCATTAACGCACAAAAGAGTCGATTAATACGTCACGCACGCGTAAATTAATTTCCCACTACCCCATCGATTTGCATGAGATTTCAATCAACTTTTCATCAACGCTGCCCAATAATATCCGATTAATCATACAAACATCGATGGCTGTCTGGAAAAAGAGGTTTTGACTCCATGGCTTTGGAATCGTTGAATTTTGACATGCCGGAAAACGCATAATCATCCTCGATTGCAACATTCGTGCGCTGCGAGCCGCACTTGACGCGATTACTTCCAGCAGAAGGCATCAGCAAAGGTTCGCTCGCTGCACAAATGACCGCACTCACGCAGCATTGTTCCGAAAGGACGACTTGTTAACGTTTAAACAATACCCGAAAAAAAAAACCAGCCAGGGAAAAATATTACGAGTTGAAAAGGGTTTGTAATAAAATATGAGCATGATGACAAACCCGAGGAGGAATAAAAAAGACGCGCTTGCTTGCAGCCGAGTGGATGTGCGTTGAAATGAATCGAATTCAAATTTAATTTAAATTCCGATGCACGGCACACGGCGCCGAGCAGCCTAGCCGCGGCATTGCATTAATAAATTTCTTGTGTTCAATCTAATGGATATTTAATTGCAACCCGCGCTTGATACTACCTACCTACCGCGCAGACTCGTAAAACGCAAATAATTAACGTAATTGATTTAATTCATTAGTGTGCCGCCCGCCAAATACTAAATACTTTCTTTGCTTTTTCGCGAGACGGACATCAAAATCCAATCTCCACGACGTATTTTGCATAACCGAAAAAAGTTGACCCGCTTTATCAAAGGTTGTGTGTTCATCATCGATCCCCTTATTGCCCACCCCCATCTCCGGCCGCCGCGCGAGCACACCAGTCGTTTATCTCCTTTGTTCCGCATCCGGTGTGCGTCGTCAGCTGCTGGGCTGCGATTTAAATTCAACTCGGCACGATTCGATTCGATTAGCGAATGGAGGCCGGGAGGGTTTTGCGGCGGAAAACTGAAGAACATCAATATATCGTAGAGGTACGCCGAAAGTGGAAAACGGAAAAGCGGGAAAGCCGACCGGTATGAAAATGAATGGAAAAGCGCGAGGACGCATCCTTATCAACAATACGCGGTGGCGGCGCGTTCGACAAGATTTCGGGTTGTCGAGAGTGGCTGTGCACAATGCGCCCTAATTCAGGCACCGAAATTGAAAATGGGAGAAATAATCGGCTCTTACATTGTGGCCCGACGCAGCGGCTTAAACTTTCTAGGAAGAGCGGTGATTTCGTCGTCCTGTTGATGAGTAACCACCCCACCGGGCAACGTGGACGTTACGGTTGAAGTGGAAGTTAAGCGGACCAAGCAATCAATCGATGCGAAGCGCACTATCGCATTATGCTGCTCACAACGCTTGCGCAACGAGCACATCTTTACACACTCTCACATGATATCCTTCGCTCACTAAATTATTTATAACTAAGTACGCGGTTGAAATGCACGGTGTGTACGCGAACTGGAAACTGCCTTCGTTGGCGCTTTTTTTTTAAAGCGGAGTTAAGTCACTTCGTTCGTGGAAGCGCAGGCTCAACTTCAAACCGTTGACTGATTACGATTACGAATGCGGCGGCGCGACGCCGAGGCGATGCACGCGTGCTGAGTAGGAGCGCGTCTCAGCTTCTTTGGTGGGGGCTCCTCTCTTCATCTTACTTGTGCACTGGCTGCGGTGCCGGTGAATGCACCGTTCCGCCGCCGTGCAGCTGACCACAAATTACCAGACCGTGCACGCCCGATATTATAATAACCGTCTTGCTTTTCTTTGCGCTTCTTCCTGTCGTCGCCCTCTACTCGCTCGCTCGTTTCATTTTTTGTTACTGGAGCGGCGTTTTTTCTTCCACGAATTCTTGCACGGCGAAGGAGGATGAGGATGCGCGCTCAGGTAGTAAGGTAGACAAAGGTCCGCGCCAAACTGCAGACTGCATCTGCTGCTGCTGCTGCTACTGGACCATTGCCCGAACGAACCGAAAATAGAGACGAAGGCACGCGCGGCCGCGTTGATTTCAGACTGCAGCGCAGCTGGCCAGACGACACCTGCCAATTAGGTTAAATTGCGAATCTGTGCAAAACTATGCAAATCTCCTCCATACATCTGGCTGGGTTTTACCCCAAAAATTCAATAAACTTCCATTCATCACGACTGTCAATAGATATTTACATATTTTGACGAAGCGACATCGTAAATCTTATGTATCTCCGTCGTTATCCCTGCTCAAAACGCCCTTTTTCTTCCTCGGGAAAATCCTGAAAGTTATCAGATTCGCGGGGGTAACGCGATATCACGCGCTGTTTAATTACTCGAATTCAGCGGAAAGCATAATGAGCAAGCGGCACGTATGCCATCCCCCCTAAATACAGGTGGGTTGGAGGCGCGGTCGACCGTAATTAATTCAATTAAACAATCGCCCGACGCAACAGGAGGAGAGCATTGAAATTCAAAGAGTCACCGAAGAGGCGCGTTGAAGAACTAGACAAATAGCGTAAAATTGAGGTGAGGGTGAAGGTCAGCACCCTAGCAAGAATAACAAAAGCAACAAATGGCTTCGCAAAACCACTTCCGTCTACGGCACGGATGCTGGACAAAGGAAATTGCAAAACCGCCAATGTGACGCAAGCGCCGCGAAATAGAAATCGATCGCAATGCGAAATAAAACGCAGACGGCTTCCTATAATAATGAATTCCTTAACTCGATGTTAAATCCAAGCATTAATTGTCGAATGCCGCTGGCAGACGCTCTACAACTTTACGCAAAGTGCGCGACCACCAATTAGAAACATGAACGTGATTTCATTCGTAACAATTCAATAAGGAGTGCAAAGCTAGGAGGGAGTAAGGAAGGCGGAAGAAAAAAGTGAAAGGGATCAAACGACATTATGCGACATATGATGCGGTGCTTGGTGGTGGTGACTTAAGAGAAAGAAGAGTAGGGTCGCGGGGTTAGAGGTTAGCCGACGAATAGGATTAAGGTGAGGTTATGTTACGGCGTCGGGCGTAGGTAATCCAGCCAGCAGGATTTCTATCCTTTGCCTTTCATCCGGCACATACATTTCCGTAGGAACAATACGTTGGGTTGGCCTTTATTCCACCGAGTGTTCGAAAGAGAAATGAATACTTTGCTGATTGGGGGAGATGAGAACACCCCGTATATGAAATATGAGCTTCTGTTGTGTATTGTCCAGTACTTTGTGAGTGTGTGTGTGGGGGGATTGAGAACAATGCGGTCGTATTAGCGGCGCGGGCGGGCAGTAGGATGAAAGTTTGAGACACCTGCGGGCGCTTTGCGACGCCACCGCCATACCTCATACAACAATTCATAACTTTGTTACCTCGGCGCCCTACAGGGTGTTCCATACCTACTATTGTTGATGTCGCTAATGGCCATTAGAATTAGTCGCATAACTAAGTTAAACTTTGCCCGCAAGTTCGGCGCGCGTCGTCGCTAGCATGTTAGTGTTAGTTTGTCAATTACGCGCACGTAATGAGCATAATAAAATTACACCCGCCCCACGAAATGACTGCGATTTCATTGAGTTAACCCCCGCGCGTTCGATATTAAATTTAGATCCATTGATGCCCACCTCCCGTGGCGGAAGGGAGGAATTAATTCGGAATGCGAATGGGAATGCGAATGCCAATTTCGACATTCCCATATTAATCGTTTCGCGAAGTGTTCGATGACGCAATGCGAGAATTATACATACATGCGCGCATGTGCGACCAAAGTAGGTTAGCATCGTAAATGCAAGCAAATAGTATGTAGTTGTTGATGATGCCTTAATAATCATGCGCCGATCGATGGAATGGAATGCCGGGGCGCCTGCGTCGGAATGTCTTCAATCTTAAATCACGCCGCCAACAACGCAACCGGCACGGAATGCTCTCTTCGTATTCGATTGCATCACGAATTCAATAACATAACGGCGAATGCCGTATTTACTTTCACCGCGATGAAAAACGAGCGTTAATTATATTGCAATCCATCAATCGGATGACAACTTCCGGCGGCGAGGCCATCTTAGAAGACGGGGCGAGAGTGATACATCACAAACAATTTCGATAATCATCCCCGACGCCAAATCATTCTCAATCTTCATCGCGCAGCTGCGCTCACGGAATAGCGCATTTAATAGGTTAGAAACGATTACGATTACAGCGCCATCTCACGATGAGAAAATGAGCATATAAATAGTACATTTAGGACTCACCCTTGACGATGAGATAGGAAAGACTTCGGCAGCGACATGGACCTCTGGGAGCTATCCAAAGTCCCCGCACGAGGCACACCTGCTCCTCCTGCAGAAACCGACGGTTGATGATGACCGGGAGCACTGCCCGGCCGCGTGAGAATCGTCTCTCCCCGCGCGGACATCCCATCGTCCAAGGGGGTAGACGCACCCGAACTCTTTGCACTACGCACTAGCCGTCCACCACCGCCGCCAGGCAACACCACTGCATAGTCACTGCTTGATGAGCCCGAACCAGCACCACTCCTGCCCTTGGCATTCGGGCTGATTGCACGTCGTTCAATTGTCACCGGCGGCAGCATGTTCGGCGAGGGTCGACGCGGTTCGCGCACTTTTTCCTGTCGGTCTTGCCGCGGTACCCGCTTTTTATACGGCTCCCTGGAGATGGTCTCCACGTCCAAAGAGCGCGCGTGCAGCGGATAGCTAGCCGACGACCGCATAGATGGTGCGCTTGATGCTATTGATGGCGGTTGGGTGACTTGCCCATTGGGCGTCCACTGCGCGGTGGGCGATCGCCGACGTGACACTAGCAATGCTTGGGCGGCTGCACGACTCCTCGATCCGTAGATGAACCCGGTGACAATGTCCACTTCCCGCTGGGCTTCCTCGTCGAGAAGCTCTTCTTCATACCCGCCACGCCGCACTTTCACCACTCGATAAGTACCATCACTGGTGGGATGCTGCGGTGAAACCCTCTGCGGTGGTAAGTAGTTCTTCTTTTCTGGTAGTTGAAGGCTTCGGGACCGACGCACTTTGGGATCTTCGGTGGTAACCACTGGGTATTGCTGGGTCTGCTGTCGGGATGGTGGTGTGCGTCGCATGGGCGATCTGGTATGCCCCGGAAAGAGACACTCGGTGCTGGACGAACTCGAAGTCCCCGGTGATGTTGCTTTGGTGTCAGATCCCACCGGACTTTTGCGATTGTTGGCTCTGTATGGCGCACGACTATTCCGACCCGATGGGGAGATCTTCGCAGGTTGGCTAACGGGTGCGACCGGTTGGATCTTGGCAATGCTCATGTTGATCGATGAGCTGTTATTGTCTTCGTCATCAGCATCCTCGTAGACGTCGATAGAGGAATCGGTGTTTTCAGAAAGACGGGGCATTGCTCTCGGAATATAACTATCCAGACTGCGGAACTGCTGCGCGGTGGCGCCCTGACTAACACTTTGATTCTGGCTCTGGGAACTCGATGAGGAGCTCTCGTACTTTTGACTGAATTTCGTGCGCCGTGTCGCCGAGGTGTCCTCCAAACTCTTCGTCTGCGGTATCCGAGGATACTTCGTATTATCAAAGACGGGCGATGGAGTTTTGGTGCGTTTGGACTGTGCCTGACTCGGAGCCGACGGCAGCGATGCGGCCTTCATAGTCTTCCACACTGGCGGCGGTGAAGACGGTGGACTCACATCACTATCCGTAATAGCATTCGATCGCGGTAGGAATGGCGCCTTGCCAAAGAAACTTCTCGTCACCCCCGAAGACGAAGACGACGTGGAACTTTTTGTCAGCAGACGACTACTGCGGTCCTGAAACGCTGGCGGTGGACTAATAATCGGTGTCAATGATGGTGGTGAAAACGATTCTATATCAATCGGTGACGGTGTCTTCGGCTTGATGCTCTCGTACTCGTTGGTAGTTTTGAGCGGCAAGTAAGCGGGCCGCTGAGCTTCCACCTTGTTCGGCGGCGAGGAGAAGACCATCACATTGTTAGTATGCTGGTATTCAGCTAGTTTCATGCCGGTGCGTCTTGCAGACATCGCATCAACAGCGTGCTTCATGCGCCTGCTTTCGTCTAGAGACCGATGCTGGACTTGCACCCATCCAGAACGTCCCAAGTAGACGCCGTCCACTTCACGATCGCACCATCGCACCGGGGACAGCTCGCGATTGCATGATTTGCCCAAGTACCCATCGCCCGTGTAGCTATCGGCGCGTTGCTGAGTTTGCGTCGCCTGTTGATGGATTGGGGATGGTTGGCTGTATTTGTTGTAGCTACCAGTGGCACCCGTCGTGCTGGTGCTACGACCTGACGAGTATGAACGCGAGCTGCCCGTGGAGACGGTCGTGAACACGGAGGTCGGTGAGGTTTCCCATGGTTCAGAGGTGCTCCGTAGATGGAGGACTGATACGTTGGGACCTCTGCAAAACGCGGTTGTTCAATGAAACGAGGTCGAGGTACCGTGATAGATGGACAATGAACTTTGTATGAATTTTTCGGGTGGGTTTCGCAACAAAATTGAACGTGGGCCGTAGCCTTGTTGAATCCACGCAGAATTTTAAATCCATCTACCGAATGTTGAACGCAAAACTTTTGATTTAATCTATACACAAATGTTAACGCTCTGTCCAGATGCCAAAGAGTTGTTTAATGTAAATAAGTCAATGACGCATTAATTGAATTTAAAATTATGCCGAAAACTTCCGAAAGACAGATGGCCGATAACTTCTTCTGCTGACTTAATCGAAAATGCAAGCACCAACCTCCTGTCGCTACTTAATCACTCCCTTGCTAATAAGTATCCCTTTGTATCCGTTGGCAAATTGCCAATATCGTTAATTTCGATTAGAAGCTAAGAGAGCGAAAATCACTCACCTGGTTGCTGCCATGTCGGCGTCTTGAATCGGACTCCGGCGCGCCGAAGAGACGCTGTTCGCAACGGTTGCGGCCGTCGTCGCCGTCGTCGTTGCAGTGCTGCGGACTGGTTCTTCGGCGGCGGTGGCGGCGGCGCCGACCGCCCACCGCCGCTGCTGCTGATGCTGGCGGTCGCGCGATTCCAGCATGCTGTCGACGCTCCGCTGCAAACCGAACAGGCGCGGTAAGAAAAAAAAGGCGGCCAAACAAGAAAGATAGTCGACGCGGAGGAATGTTGATTAGCATCCCATAGATGGTTACCGTATTACGCTGTCCACTGCCCACCGAGTGTGGCGCGCTAAATTGAAATCGCAAACAGTCTCGCTTTACTTGCGCACGACTAGTGGGGGACATCCTGTAGATGGTCCATAAGTTGGCGGCGCGCATATGGACATAAGTTACGTATGGCGTCATTGCTGGTTTGCCATGAGATCATTAAACCGCGCTCAAGGAATAATATGCAGAGAAAAAGTCTGCGTGACGTCGAACGTCGACGGTGGACGGACTATTGTCGTCATTCGTCTTCATCTCCCTCCCCCACATGAAGGTCGCGTCCTCCACGAAGGATGATGCCGCCGCCGGCAAAGTCGATGACTTATGTAAACACGCCGCGGATGGATTCAATTTCAGTATGATGACGATGAAAACGATAAGCCGCTTTCGCTGGCGCTGAGTCTAATCGAATTTTCATCGAATTCCTATAAAATCAATCCCGGTTTTGCATACATCAACGCTGTTTGCAGGGAATAATGGGCCCTGTTGCGGTTGCGCATTCACTACTTTGATGAAGGTTTAATACTTGAAATACATATATTACTTAATACACCACCACCGGCGCGCCGCCGGCGGCTCCTCAGGAATTAGTTCACACCCAAGACAACTGGCGCACGGGACAGTTATTAATGACTTCGATCAATCACCAATCGGCGGTACCGCCACCAACTTTGCAGCAACCGCCCCGACATCGCCGTTTGTTGCTAGCTGGTTTGATTGACAGTTTAACTTCAGCGGTAATTGCGCAAATATCTTCATCAGTTTTTTTTTTTGCTCATGCCACCAGCGGTGAATAAATTTTCATTAAAAAACGCGCCGGCGACGGCAAGTGAGTGTGTTTAAAGAACACTTTAGGCGTCTTCATTGTGTATGATGACATTACCTACCCCACCGCAAAACTTAAGAGGGATGGATGGTGGGAAAGGCGAGGAGGAGGCAAGGACTAAATGTGTCCCATCTGGCGATGGCGTCGAGCGTACGGCATCGCATTACAAATTGCCGCCGCGTAATTTCCCGATGGAATTGCGTGTGTGTGTGTCGGTCGCCATTCTATTAAAACCTATAATGTAACCGATCCAATATACACGCGTATGCAAAGTAAGTGGAACCACAATTGAAAATTGAAAATGTTGCCGAAACAATACAACCCAAATTAATATCATTCTTGAGTGCTAATGTTAAATGTCAAGGCCGGTACATCAACGTCTAAGAGAGGAGGAAACCGGAAGCAAATCCACTTTCATTTGGTCGACATAAATAAAGGATAGTGTGCCGACCACGCACGGACCAACGCACCAACTAGAGCGCAAACCGCAAAAAGCAAAGAAATCAAGATCAAAGATTTACAAATCCGATTGATGCCCATGCCCATCCCTCCGCCCTTCGCTGTGCCTCGCACAGCGCATTCGGTGTTGATTTTCATGTTCACTCTTCGTTTTCGTGTTAGAATTCGTGTCCGCACGCGCGCGGCGCCGATGGAGTGCGAGCGGGTAAAAGGATAGCGCGCTTCAAATGGGGATCCGCACGTGCGCGCTCGCCGGCGGCGGCAAAAGAGAGGATTATCGATGTCCGCACAGACTATCTTTCGACCATTATCGCAAAAAAGCAACGTTTTTATCCCGAAAGTAACTTGCGGCGGATTTAATCAATAGGGAAAAAAATACAGGACTTACATTAATAGCGATGGCAGCACTCGCTTTACGCCCAGAAGAAGCATTGTTCTTCTGCGAATTATCACGATCCGCGGAGCGCTGCTGGAGGTGCCGGCTGAGCGCAAACATCTCAGCGAGACGCGAGCGCGTTTTGCTTGATGAGGAGGACGTCGACGCCGAGGACGCGGGCAGGATCGCCGGCGCCACCTGTTGTGGATTGCGCTTGCGGCCCGGGAAGACTAGGTGCTCGATGTCGGGCGTGTACGACGGGTCCATACGCACGAAATCCTAAGTTTCAAAACAAAAAGCCGCCAACACTGTAGCCCTACGGGGTTGTCAGTCAGTCGACAAAGGTGTCCAACGCTTTGAGGCCGGCGTGGAAGAGGGTGGCAAGGGAGGGGAGGAAAACGTATTACCTCATCATGATTGGCTGATTGTGAGTACTAAGCGAAGCACATACATAGAGTGTTGTCAGAAAGTGTTACTTAAGTAATTTCAGTTTGTTGATTTGGCGAAGGTAAAGTCTACCTGCATGGTGAGCTTATTGCCGCTGGCGGTCGGCGTCTTCGCAGACGTCGCCGACGCCTTGCGCTTGACGTTGAACGGCTTTGTCGATTCGGCGAGCATCATCAGTCGGTCGCCGGAGCGACTGTTATGCATCCCCAATCCCACCACCTGCAGGTGAGTAGCGTCAGATTGTAATGGCCGACTGCTGCCGCTGCTGCTGTTCTTCCGGTTCGTCTTCGTTCATTATTAGTCTGAAATCAAAGCAAAGGAATTTATTAGTAAGATTGCAAAGAAATGTATTAAGAGAAAGCCGTTTTTAAAACGAATTGCTATAAACTAATGCGTTGTACCTATTTGTTTAAGAATTTCAGCGAAGCACAAATATTCAGCGAATAAATTTACATTGCTCGCAATCAGCGTTAAGACGAACTCAATGTTTATTCGTGTTATTGAATTCATGCAAAATTATAACATATAATATTCATATGCATGTCTAACTTGTTCATTGTTGTATTTTTAACGCTTTATTTCGCCCGACGCGAATTTTACCGCATTAAGAATGCATAGCTTCCGGGTTGCTCTCGAGGGTCTTCTTCGCCGGCTGCGGCAGTGGCGGCGGAAAGATAGTATGCACTACGATAAACTCCCAAACACAAAATGTACACACTCGTTATCGTTCGGCGTGCGGAGTTTACCTCGCTCTCTTCCAGATGATTGCACGTTAAAGTTTCACAACTCAAACTGAAAGTCAAACATGCACACCTTGTAAGGAAGTTAGAGTTTTACCGGAATTTAGGTTAAGAATTATGCCTAAAAATTTGTAGTGTTGAGCAAAATCGGTCAAGTAGAGAAACGATAAAAAACCTAGTTGCGAACCGAATATAAACAGAGTACTTAATTGATTTGTCAGCAAAATGCAGAATTTAAGTCGTCGGCGCATGCGTTAGCGGTAGCCACACGCGCCTCCTACTCATTGTCAGTCGTTGAAAATAAATTCCAGAAACTGCATGCAGGCGCCATCTAGTTTAATTATTAGTTATTCATTTCAATAGTTATTTCTACCTCATTTCCGTTTTTCTCAAGTGTACATATGGCTTGTGAAACTTCTGATCTCTTTCTTCTACAAGCCAATATTTGATTAATAAAATGAAAACATCTTCAACTGCCAAAGTTCAACTGGTAACTTTACGAATAGTTCCCGCCAAAAGTAAACCGACGTGCCGCGTAATAGTTTTGACAGTTGGCTGTAAATTTTTGGCGGATGCAGAAGGAGTAGGATGGTGAGCGCCGCGGAAACTTTACCACTAATTAATTAATGAACTCCCTCTTATTCATCCACCGTCTCCGCTACAACTAGGGTGAAATGGAGCCGTTATTGTCGGTTCACCATTCCCCTTACACACATCATAAGCGCATGCGTATTAGTTATTAATTAGAATAGTTAGCGGTTGGCAATCGGAGGACGCATGTTCAAAACCCAAGTAGGTACCTATGACAATTTCAGTTTAGTTTCTAATGAATAACGAATAGAATTGAAAATTTGCACCTGTAACCAATGATTAATAATTTTAATAGTATCGGACAAGGGGTAATTAAATATGTCACAGTTGAAATACGAATCGATAATATTTTAAATGTTTTGCATTAGCTGAGCTGCGAAATGAATATTTACTCGTATTTATCATCATCTACGGGCGGCGCGGAGGAGGAGTGCGGCTGTTATTAAATTGAATGCGAGGTTTTGGGTCCAGGCGTGAAATTTACTAATTGAATTATTAATCTGGTCTCTCTTTGCCCCGAACCAAAACGAATGAAATTATTAAACGCCCTCACGTAATATGGACTAATATGTAAAATAAATAAAACAAATTCCCCCCATAAACAATGATTAAGTATATTAATTATTCCAAGAAAAATACGACTCAAGTCCATGTTTTCTTTCGCTCTGCCAAAAATCGCAAGTGGTAGAACAGCAAAAATACGAATTTGGCTTGCATCCATCTGTGTATGTCACAGGGTTGTAAAATCGTAGTAGCACGTCCCGCCTGCCTCAACACGGCCTCCTTATCATGCGTCCTTCGTCCTTCTTCTATCTGCAATCTGCAGACGGCCTACATTTACCACCCTCCCCCCGCACGTTACGCAAGCGAGCGTGTTACGCGCGAGTTGTATGTATGAATACCCAAATGTATCAGCATGCGAATTTCGGCAGAGTGTGCGCCTGCACGCCACGTTATTGAGTGGAACTCTCTCTATACATGTGTGTTGGAGGTACTTCCTGCTTCCGCGTCGGAGGCTGCGCGACGGCGACGGCGACGTCGACGGTCGGGATTTTCGGTCGATACCAACCACCAGCAAACGTCGACCAAGGGAGCAGCGCGCGCCCGCCATCCACTCGGTCGACAAGCCCCACGCAGCAATATTCGCGAAGTAAATTGATATTTATATTTATTATATAAAACGGGTTGGGTTGCTACGCCGAGGAGTGATGAAGAAATTACATAACTTTTTATTTGCCATGAAAATTTCATCATCCGAAATAGATACTTCGAAATAAATGATTTCAATAGCGAAAAATAATATTTCGAAAAGGTAAACTTTTCAATTAAAACTTGCCGTTTGCGGCGCGGCGCTATTTGGGGCGTTATCGCCCTGATGAAAACCGGGCACGAATTGAATGTCGAATCCTATATTCGCGCGGGGGTGATTGAAAGAGTGAGCAACCAGAGGAGAGTGAAGACGACGAAGAAGAAGAAGTGTCGCAGAACGGCTATAGCGATTAATCTTCACGGTCGCGCAACGACAAAAAGGGGAAATGAGGCGGCGCCAAAACTTTCCGAACCAATTAAATCCAACAGATCGTTACAATTTCGCGTCGACGACAACCAAGCCAAAACCACCACCACCACCAAGCGCACTAGTAGCATGGATGCTAAGTCAGGCACCCCTTCTCAGCAATCTTCGCTCCTTCACTGTGTGACGTTTTATTACTTTATTTTATTATTAACCCCCATCCGCGTTCGTTTCTTTGTCAGTGTCAACCTTGGGATGGCGCATTAGAGTAGTCGTAATTAAACTCGCGAAATAGCAATGAGCAAACGACGAAGAAGAAGAAGAAGAAGAAGAAGGGAAGGAAGTAGGCGAACATCTTGATCTTGATCATCTGGATTTGCGTGATTGGATTAAATCTACTCCCCGCAGACACATATACATACCATAGAATAATTTGATTGGATTTTTAATAAAACAAAAAGGCAAAATTCACTATAATTAGTTTACGGGCGGAGGACGAAAACATCACGTAATTTGAAACCACCATTTCGAAATGAAAAAATCAAGAGAACAGGGGACGCAGACAAGGGTGAGGAAAATGTAAATAAAATTTTTGCTAGTCCGTTAAAAGCGAAAGCAAACACGCCGGCGTCATTTCGAATAACAATAATAATAATAATAACGCGACGCGACGAATGTAAAACGCGCAAATGAATAAAATAGCTGCCGCGCGAAAGGCGCGAAAAAAAATGGAAAATAGCTTGGGAAATGTCATTAAAGCGGGCCGCGGGAATGTGTACTTAACTATGTAGGGTGCTATCTCGGCGCAAAATAGAATTTACGATGTGGAAATTAATGTAAACAGGGTATTTTTGTAAGTTTTGCCTACTCACCAAAAATGATGGAAACCGCCTTCACTTATTATTGCTTGAGTATGGCGATGGCGGAAGACACCGACGAAGAGAAGAAGAGGAATTACGCCTGCAACAAATACGGAAATTAAATTAAATTTGACTGAATCGTCGTTTGCAAGTTGGACGTTGGCGTGAAGGCAAGAAAATAAAGTTAAATTGTACGTGTGGCTGCGGCTGGGGCTGGGCGTGGAGTGTTCATCTCCTGGATGCAGATAGAGAACTATAAAACGTGTGCAACGTTAAATTACAAACGATTTTGCATCCAGTTAACCCACTTTCACACCTCCTGCAAATAGTCGTTGCGACTATGTGATATGTAGATAGTCATCCTTACAGAAAAAAAGGACAAAAATCCAATCTAAATTAAATGAAAATTAAAATTTTTAATAGAATTGCCGCGGTCTACCTAGTAAGTATCGATTTTGCAAACGCCATTGTTAATAACATTTTCAGCAAACAATGTCACCTCTATTGCCTTTTGTTCGATGGGCGGCAGGCGGAAGGCGCTGGGTGGGGTAGTGAATGACATCCAATAACAATGCGCAATGCAGGCCGGTGAAAATAGATGGCGGTGGCGATGAAACAATGACGTCACAAACTTTAGTTACATAACCGCACTAAAGCGTGACCTAACGCGAGAAAAAAAAAGGCCAACACTAAGAACAACAAGAACACCAACAATTAAGTGGTCGTAAATTTCAGCCATCGACAGGGCGCGCGCGCGTTCTACAAATTAGTTGGCCGGAAAATACAATGTAGTAAACGGTTTTAGGAGAGGCTGCCCCGGCATTGCAACAAGGAGGAAATTTTATGTCTCTATCGATTTTATTTCAGCGCTTTTCATTTTATTCCATGGAACATGGAACAATGAAATGAACACGCTACGTACCCTTACAGCAAACTGAAACTAATCTCGGCTTAATTCAAGCGTGAACTTCATTTCGCACAGCACTTATTGCTGAGTGCTTAGGGATCGATCATTATGTGCATTTTTGGCTGCTTAGCAAATCAAACAAACGCAACAGAAACAAGGAGCTAGAATTTAATTAAAATGCTTCTCTTTCTTCTCTTTGACAATAACGGAGCGAAATACGCGGAATAGATAACGGGTTTAACTGCGGACCCGAAAAATGCAGATTTAGCAGCGCGCTTACTATAACACCCTATGACCCAGATCCCGATGGTCCTTATTGTGAAGCTTGTGCGCCTGTGTCTGTTTGTGAATGATGAAAACATAAGTGCACATAATTTCCCATTTACATTTCGCATCTTTTATCTAATGCTGCAGCTGGCATATTGTGCACGCGCGTGGGTTTCATAACCACCTCTCATATGAGCATGAACATGAAGCATGCGCAAATATATTTCATACATATATAATAACATGCTTGCAATAAAATTGCTGTTGCCCCCGCCTGGGGTGGCTTGGGGTATGTATTGTAATTTCCAAATGTGTAGAAAAATAAAATAAACGTTGGTA
>JARJDR010010736.1:0-63630 GCA_030264135.1 Myllaena sp. GC000078 | reverse complement strand
TTGCGTGTGTTTTTTTTTGTTTTTTTTTTGTTTTTTTTTTTGTTTGGTCTCGCGGCCGCGATCCTCCCCCCCCCGGCCGGCGGGGCGGGGCCGCGGCACGAGGGCGGGGGGGGGGGGGGGGGGGGGGGGGGGGGGGGTGGGAGGGTTGCGGGTAGTTGGTGTAGACTTTCCGGTTTGTTTAAAGTTCCCAGCTAAGGTGCACGGCGCGAACGAACGACATAGATTTTCCGAATTAACGACGTTATTTATCCGAGCGCCCGCCGTTTGTATGCATGCGATGCATGTGTATACACGCGCGGGGGGGCGGCCGGCAATCAACAACCCGCTGCGGCTGAATAAAGAATGAGAGGAGAGCCCCCCTTTCCATACAAACGCTAAACGAACGGAACTCGCCGCTTTTGTTTGGCTCATACTGTTTGTTTGGCGGTTTGTTTGTTTAGTTACGCGAGGGGGGCGCCGCGCATTCAGGCTTGGAGTAAGTATATAAATTATCCGTTTAGACGACTACTATATGCTTTAGTTGTTCCCCAGACTAGGTGCGCGGCTGTATTTTTTCCTATAGTGTTTATCCGAGACAATTAATCTCGTTTTTCTTCAACTGCTGCGCAAGGAAACTCTCTCGTTGGCGGTTGGCGCTTTATATCTTGCGCGACCTAGATTTTCTCACGATATAAATAATCGCTTTCCGAAAACTTTTAATTTACATCCGTTCATCCGGGAAGGGCGTCGTTGGATTTTTTTAGCGTTAGTTGACTTCGACACGACCATCTGGATAGTGTCAGGACGACGGCAACGCGGAGAAAACTATTTTCTCCTTTCGGGCGTCACCGCAATATCACACAATACTTTCTCGAGGGGCGCGACGGCTATTCACGTCGCCCGTCTTAAACTCACCCCTCCGCAGCCAGTCATCCCAGCAAGGAGTTCGTTGGAAACTTTCTGGCGTAACAACGCTGACTGCATGATGCACTGCGTCGCTGGAAAAACTTGCGGACCTGTTTAACATGCATTGGTTTCACTCTCGAGCGAGAAAGGAAATAATTGAATGCGTTATGATTTCACTGTTCGGTAGATTACCGCATTGTGGTGATGATAAGTTGGTTCTAGAGCTTGTTGAAAAACTTTACAGGATCAAGAGATCAATTGTTGTAATTTTAATAATTTTTTTTTTGGACAAAGAGCACAATTCTGGCATCGTATGCATGGGGGGCTGTTTATAATAGACACGGTTAATTTATTCAAAATTGTCGACCGAGCTTGCTACCCGCCGTCGTGTTTAGCTATCATGAATCTGCCCGCCCACGAATGCATGGCAAGCGGGTGGCGAGGCATCATCGCATCAGATTCCGGCAAACTTTGGAGTGGCGCCGCTCCCAGCTGTCTGTCTATCTATATGCAAATGCGAAAGGCAAATTGCAGGTGCCCATATAAGCGCACGGACGGACATCAGTCCTGCCGGGCGAGAGAGTGGACTAGTTCTCGATTCCAAGAAACGAGGCCTACGTGCTGATTCAAAAGGGATGCCAACCCCACCGCAGCAGCAGTCGGAAGAATATTTACATTTTCATACTTGATTATTTCATAATAGACGCGCGTGAGATAGTTTCAGATATCACCGTCGGCGTCGAAGGGATTCAACGCTTTTCAAAACACGGACATCATCAAAAGCCTCGTAATTACATGAATAATTTCATTAGATTTACACTCCCGGGATGTATGGATGGGTATGAATGGCATTCATATGTTAAATCACCGCATTGAATTTTGATGATATTTGCCGCCCTAGGGCCTAGACAAACCATACCCATCCTTGCCAACAAAGTCGTAACAATATAACAATATAAATAAAATTTGAGTTGGCGGGCGCAAATATGGTATGCCGTTTTGCGCTCCCCACTGAGTCGCGTGTGTATGTATCAGTGCCGCGATTCAATTCAATTGCGTGTCGCACAGCGACTGTCGTCGACGACGATTGCCTCACTCAAAATTGTATTTTTGTCGTTTCCATAAAACACGTACGCGCTGTGAAAGTTCGCCATATTTTTGCCGAAATTTCCATCTTTCTTCCTTGCACGATTTTTGTGCTACCCAACAAGTAGCACACGATGTAACGTTTGATTTGTTGTATTCTTGCTGATATTTAATTGAATCCTTGTTTTATGGCACTAATTTTGAGGACAAAATAAAAATAAAAATTATTATTGTATTTTTTGCCATACCCTGTAATAACTGTCGAGAGCAATATCAAAATTTTCAGCCGGTTATTCCCCAAAGGAGCAATAGCTTGCTTGAACCCGCTGCGCTCTCTGTAGTCGTCTTCAATTACGCACTGTTTCTTGGCTCGCGTACGCGCCGAAGGAATATGCGGGATTTGCGCTGCGAATTTGACAATTTCGGGCTGTGCGCAATACGCAAACGGCACTTTCATACACTTCCACTTCCGCTTCCTGTCGTCCTGCTGGCGCGCTGCTCCCTATACTTCTCCCTCACTCTCGCCCCTCCCCAGGTCCTCGATAGTTGAATATTTCGTTAAATCCAATTCCTTATTCCTTCTATATTGGATTCGTACTTTTGTACTTTTTTCATCTTTGTATCGCCTCGCCTCTTCGAACGCCGTGCCGTAGGACACGAAGCAGATGCCGTCGTCGACGTCGAGATAATCATCCCCTGCAGGGACGCGCACGACGACGGCGACGGCAGGAAGGAGGATATATTAAAGTGAATTTTATATATGTATAACCGTCGTCGGCTGAGTCCTGCCCGAAGGAATGGGCAGGGGGGGGGGGGCGGCGCGCGCAAGCAGATCTGTTTGTATTTGCACACTCGCTCTTCCTCTTCTCGCCTCAAAAGACTTTCGGCACGCATATCACATACACACATATGCAACATACGTAAAAAGAAAAGCGGAACAAACATCTTACGCTTTGTTGCAAGCCGCCCTCTTTCCCTTCCCCCCACCGCTTATGTAAATATCAAAGGCGCAATTGTGCGCGCAATAAAATTAACACTAAATTTCGAGCGCAAGTAATTTGAAAAATGTTGCGCCGCGCCCGCGATAATATCGCGCATTTCGTCTTCTTTATGAAGCAATTTCGCGGCGCCTGCCATTTCGGCAGACCGCTATTTGTATGCCAAACCGCCCTCCTCCCCGACCAACTATAATATAATTAGACGCGTTGCGCGTTCGTTCGCACATCCGTAAATCACGTTAAGAGGCGGCGCGCCGGCGCCGCGCATAATCCGGAAGCGTGGGCCATATTATAATATCCATTCTCTTAACGGGACAGCGACTCCATTCGGCTCGCGGAAAGGGGGAGAGTTTTTAACGCGATGAGTTTTTCTTTTAATCCGAGTGCGGGGCGGGGGACACAGTGGTGTAGTAGCTCATGCGGAGCTGTTTTGTCGGCGGCGCGAAAATTAAATTCACGCCCATTCCCATTCCCATTGCTATTGCCGCATTCGCAAGGATAATACGAGTACAATGTATTGAGCATGTTGTAACAATAACCCCAGTGCGGCCGGTGGTGTAAACTATAGTAACGGATGTAATATAACATGCGGAAAAAGCGCTTTTCATCAGGCTGAAGCAGCGCACACAAATCATCTTGATTCGGACGCAATCCTAATGAGATTTCCTCTTCCACCCCTCCGCGCATCGTATCAACAATTGTGTCAATTCCAAATCATCACCCATTTTCACTATTCAAATTTGATTTGAATTTGAACACAGGTACGATTTTACATTTTGATTTTGAGTTGGATTTGAGGGCGACAAATTTTAATCTCGATGATGATGATGGGGAGGTCAGCGTTGCTCATACTCGTATCAATATCGGTTCTGATGAAATTATCGGTTGCCCTACCGGATCGATCGCGAAAATTTCACATGCGCATCACGGATGATGGTGGTGGGTATCCCACGGGCCGCCCAAAATGCAATTAGCTTTTATCGCTCGTGCTATGCCAGGTCTGGTGTTTTTCATCGGCGCCCCGACTCGTTTTTTTTTGCTGTGTGAATATGCCCACCGGCTCTTTGTCTTATTTGCACATAAAACACCCTCACCTAAACACACTGCCCCGGCCGTTAATTAATCCGCACCTAAATAAAGTTTTAATGTCATCCGCGAGCGCCGTTTTCTTCGCGGTTTTGGTCGTTTGTTCATCGCCCATAAAATTGCTTTATTTGACAGTTTATCGACTCGTTTAATGTGGGCCGGAGCGCAATTAATTGTATGCGTAAAAATTGACTGGAGTCACTTTTACACTATTTTACACGTAGATGAAGACATTTTGAATAATTCTATTCGCACCCGCAATGATAAATCAATCTTCATTAGGAAATAAACACGCTCATGAAGTACATCATGCGTTTGGGTGGTGGCAAAATTCCGCAAATTGCCAATACATCATCGCCGTGCGCAAAACTACGCACACGCAACACTTTACAACCCCCTCAGCCGTCCGCGAATTGGATTCCCGGAATACCACCCATCTCCCGCTCGCGCCCACGGTAAATCTAGAGTCGTGCAGCGCGTAGGTATACTATAGTCGTGATACTGTTGTTTATATTTAAACTCTCCAAGTCAATTAAGCGTAAATGATAGATCAGCAGTGTGTCCATCGTTGTCTGTCCCGTCAGGTGATATATTAACGGATCGGTTTCAATCCCATCCGGCCGCGGCCGTTCACAGACGCAAACACCCACCATTCGGCGTCGATTTGTGTGAATGCTGCGCATAAATTAATTAACACATTCATACGTTGACCGATGCGTGCAACGCGCGCGGTGACAACGGCAAAACAAACATCAACAAACATGCACCGATCGGATGAACGAACTAATGCGCGAATTTTCGGAAATCAATTTGTCAGTTTGCGCTCGGCGCCCACTACAAACTCATCATGAAAATGACATTAATAATGGTAAATTATACATTGATAATCCCTGAAATTCGAGAAATATTCATCTGTAAACGGAGGAAATAAAAATAAATCCTGGTTTGACATTCATTGTAAAGGTATTTTCGCGACGACTAAGACTCAGAAGACGAAGACAACGACATTAAATTAATTACTCGCTGGCACTAATCGGGAGCGCTAATTAACTGCATCAATTTGTAATTACACAAAGCTCGCGAGCTCGCGCTCTCGGAATTGTTGTTGTGGGACGGTAGCGCGCAGAGATCTGAAGAACAGGGCGAAAGCTCTAAGCCCCATTTCGCGTACACTGTTCGACGGTGAACGACGCGCGCGCGCGCGCAACAGTTGTTTCGTTAATTTATTATTAAACGATGTTTACATTAGCTTCGTGCTGGCCGGGTCCCGCTCGGCAAAATGGGAAAGAAAGATTCATTTCTTGCTTTACGTCTACCATAAATGACTTTTCGTGTGGGTCTAGAGAAATTAAAATTAAAATTAAATTACGAAATTGCAAACTTAATTAAACAAATCTAGGGGGGGGGGCGAAGAAAATAAACATAGCTATGTATATTTTTACATCATTGTTAGAATGAATCAAATAGCAGCACTTTACAAATCCTAATTTTTGCATAATGATAATTGTCACGTTGTAAATGCTCGAGTCAAGTAACAAACTGTTTGGTTAGTGCGACAAGAAACAAGAACGAAAGGCGCACAGTCAGCCAAACTCGTAAAAGATGAATTATGAGAATTATCCGCTGACGGGTGGGCGCTCGAGGTCCACCACTTCGAGGCGTTTGGGTTCAGTGGATGAGAAAATTTTTCACCCGATGCGCAAGAAACTAATATATCAATATAACTTATCGCTGTAGCGTTCCGCCGGAGTGGATTTGGTGTTAAACGCGTATTTCACAACTGCATTTTCACTGCACACTATGAAAATACAATACTCGTAATTGTCTACTGTTACTTGATAATTTCTGCTCGCTTGATAATTTCTGTTCGTTAAATATAAACAGAAGAGCGTCATAATCATAAATTCGTTAATTCTAAGAGAGTACTAATTGTTTGAAAAGCAGTTGAGCAGTGTTCGGTAAAGAGTGACGAGCAACCAACCAACCAACCGACGCCGACGTGTCGAATCGCTAATGACGATTCATGTTTAAGCTAAATTGAGGCAATGATGAGGTGTTGTAGTAGCGCGCAGCACGCCAAATTTCCAAATTCGTAACTCGCGGCGAGAGTTGAACGGTGCGGGCGCGTATTGTACTATATATGGCATGTAGTACGCGCCAGGTGCGCGGAATATTTGCAACAATCCCGAAAACGAGGACGCCTCGCCGGCAAACCCCGACGAGTGCGCGCGGATAAGTGGACACTTCAACGAGGTCGTACAATTATTTGTTGTGTGTCGAGTGGATTCCAACATAATGAACTCTAATCGTTAAGTCCTTCAACACTGCCGCAATTTGAATACAATGCAAAAACTTGCCAAATTTTTCGATTTCCTTACGCATAAAAAAGAGCGCACTATGGGCGAGTTAATAAAGGACACTGATAAATGCGACGCAGTGCAAAAAGAGGGATAAACTGTTATCCATTCGGCACAGCGCAGCGCAAAAAATGGCATAAGCAAGTGGCAACACACCGGACTCACCCCCGCCGCCGCTTCCCTTTGAAGGCAATAAAATCTACAGGCAGGCCTGTATCAAGCTATCGCAAAATCTCTAATCTTCATAAAAGCTCCCATTGTAAAGTCGCGTTCTCGGAATCGATAAAACTAAAAGGCAATCGCGATCCGGCGCGGCGAAAGTGCGTTCTAACGCCTCCACTGGACGAAGTCTTCGCCACATCGCTCAAACACGACCGATAATATTTCTTGCGGCTTCATATCCACCGCAGGCGTGCGCGCGCGCGGGTGGTATCCTTTTCGCCGCCATGCGGATAGTGACAAAATGCTGGCTCAGCGCCGCCGCCGCCGCCGGTACGATAGGGTGCGGAGGAGAGGAATGGGGATGAAGTGGATTAGGCCCACATTCGTACACACCGCGCATCCGTTCGTGCCCCAAAGGAGCGCGCAGTAGGGTGTAATATACCGTGTGATGAGAATCATAACAATAAGTCAATGGCATGGATGGCAAACTACCAATGGACGCATCTTCTTCTTCTTCTTCTTATTGTTCGAACAGCGAACCCTATCGCTATCACCAGTAAACCGTTCGTCTTTCTTCAATTATATTCCCGGACCCGGTGCCGGCTCGTTATCCTTCCAAATAATAATCGCACGTATTGTGCACCCCAAACCGCAACTGGACAAAACCGAATATTACAAATTGTCGCTGATAATAATCATTTTCTGATCGAAGTTGGAAGGCAAATTTCACAAGGCGCAAAATGAAGCGCCAAGAAGGTAAAGTTAAAGTGTCTGTTGGAATAAATGAAACTTCTGCACATTTTACTATCTTTGCATACAGTAAAAACTTAATAATCTTCATAAAAAAATTCATCATCAAGTGCATCAAAGGCAGCAAACGCAGGAATGCAGGCAGGCATTAGAGCAATAAAATTTATGTCAATTTTACTCCGACTCCCGACGCAATAAAAGCTTTATATTGACATTTCCTTTCTCGATTTTTCACGTGCGCGGAAAATTAAACATTAACAATAACAATAAAACTATAAGGCACTAAAGCTCGGTGCGTCTTCCTTGCGCTGCGGAAACTAACAAGTTTGTTTTTGTTTGTATGTTTCACTTAATTCATTTTTCTCCCCCCGCGCAACGTTTTTCCCACTTGTCTCCAAAGGCGCTTGAACGTTGATTAAAGTGGTTGGCGTAAATGAAAAGACCCACGACCACACAAGAAAAAAATGTAATATTCATCTGCATAAGTAGATGACGGCTTTACATGGATGCGGAAAATTAAATAGGGGTTTCATTGTCGCCCAGGCGCACAGCGCACCCACAACAGCGTTTTCTTTATTTGCTTGCCCCGCCGACGAAGGCGGTGTGAAGGATATAAAGAAATGTAAATAAAGTGATTCACATTCGCACTTTTCCGCTTGTCGCGAAAAAAGGAGGAGGAAATCTCTAAATAAATTATTTTCGAGTCGCGAGTTTGAGATTAGCCCGGCGCCGCGCGCACAATGCTTTCAACAAATTATGCGCCTCGCTCTTTTATTGTTTCAGTCAAATTAATATCATATTAAATTGTCTGTTTTTTTGGACATCATTAAATTTTAATTATCTGCAAGTCGGCAGAATTTTACCGTTCGCTTTCTTTCGCAAATGCAATTCTAGCCTATCCAATTCGCATCGTTGGTCTTAAACGAAAAAAACGCACCCACACCAAAACCGTTCGGGTGCATTTATTCTGAATAGGAAATGAGCGCTTGGGGGCATTTCCTTTTTCGCTTTGGCACTCTCTTATGAAAGTGTTGGTTGGTGGCGGTTGATTAGTTCAATCAATGCACACGATGCCCCAGTGAAGCAAAGAAAAAAATCACAAACGCCAAAGAAAGCAATGATTTTTTTACCACCCCCAACCCCCAGAAGTGATTTTCATATATATTATCCGTTTATATACCCAACTTTCCAGTTCCTACTTCACGCCCGAAGTGAATTGAATATTGTTTCGTTTTTGTTTTGTGCAAAATTTCACCTGGCTAAAAATTTATTCAAAATCATAGCGCATGGCGGAACGACGGCGGCCGATGAACAGCGCATTACTCCTTCGGCGGCGAGGAATTCCTTAGCGAATTTGCCAGGCCGTCGAACACGAACTGGTTGGTTGGGTGTTGAGAACGACGCGCGTCGGCGGGCGTCGGCGTCGGCGTCACTCCCTTATGTATATTTTATGATGTGTGCAAATTGAATGTTATTCACGACACGTTTATCTGCTAACTCGCACCATCACCGCACGACATCGGTTTATGCGGCTGTCAGCATGGTGGTTATTTCGCGTGTACGCGCGCGCCCACGCCCCGCGGTTGGATGGATAGATGGATGCTTTCATCGGGTGACGCCAGCCGGCAAAACGCCGATCGACGCCGAGACATTACCGAAAAACTCCTGCCACGCTTATGGAACATGCAAAAACATCCCCCGCACCCAACTGGCTTTCCCTGCGTATTCATATATTCCGGTGACATAAAACGATCTGAAATGAAACGCAAAATGTGTGAATGAAAATTGGCAGAGCGCGCGCGCTGTAATGAAAAATGAGTTTTCCACCCTCAAGTAGCAGCGTGCACGAAAATGCACAGTTGGCACAGTTGCGATGGAAAATTGTTATACTTATCAAAAATAAAACAAGACAAAACAAAAATAAGTATTATTTGCGGTTTGTGAAAACCTATTTTGAATAATTTAGCATTTAATTTATGACTTAAATCCTGGCCACCTTGCGATTGCCAGCTAGCACTTTTGCCACAAGCGCAGCAGTGAAGAAAGACATCCGCGAGGGAATCGATGACAATAATTCCATTGGAAAGGCAATGGGGGGGATTCGAAAATGAAAGATCGCCAGATATCGGGTAATGGATGGCTATACATGCGCTTTTCTTCCACTTCTTTACTTTTATGCGCGTCGTCGTTTCGTGTTTGGGTGCCGCTGCGCCACTACCACCACTGCCACCCACCCTCAGAGCGCGTGTTATATCTATATAAGTTGTCAGCCGGCGGCGGTGGCGGCAGGCTCCCCAAGCGCCGAGGCGGCGAAATTTCACAGGCTATTTATTCATTTCTGTCTTTCGCGATTTTACTCAGTCGATCGGAAAGTTCCACCCCCCTGCCTCCGTTCTTTCCTTTTTCTTAGCGTTCCGGTTTGAGTGAGGTTTTATTGAGTGCGAACAAAGCAAGGGAAATAAAAGGATATAAAATAAGAACGGTTGGCGGATAACTCCCTATTCACAATTCCTCGTCGTCCTACCACCGCATTTAAAAGCGCGCGCGCACGGGGTGTTAATTGAATTCATTGCAAATGCCCCGCTAAGATTTCATAAAACAAATCCGGAAGTGTATGATGCACCAAGTGCAGTGGGCGATGCTTCGCGCTGCACACAAACTAGGTTAATAAGGAAGGCTTTCACGAGTAACGAACTTCAATCACGTTCGCCCTTCAGTGGCCCACCCACACGACTACCCTCTCGCTCAAAGCATGATGTTGACGCACGTCGTCGTCGTCGTCGTCGTCGTCGACGTCTTCACTCGATGTTTTTGCATCCACTCTTCTCTATGGTGATACCTTCACGTCGCGCACAACTAAAATAACTTTGAACTTTCAACCGTACGACGACGACGCTGCCGACGCGACGATGCAGACATGTAATGTTTGCCAATAATGTCGGCACTTCTCCGGTTGGATGGATGGATGGGAAAGGATAACTTAATAACCGTCGAGGAATGAGATGGCTATTACTTGCCTGGAGAAGGAACGCACGCCAAATAATGAATTTCACCAATGCAATAATAATAGTAATAATATGGTTATAGCGTAAAACACGACAGGCAGCGCGCGCCGGAAGTGTAATCAAAGTTTTATTTTTCCGCCGCTGCGAAAAGGAAATTACTCATTGTATGTGGTTCCGATTAAATCTATCAATCCGCCGACCGGCGCGGCGGATGCCTATTAGTTGTAAGCACGCACTTCATTTAATTTGATTTCTAATCTAACGCCTATCCTCCACCACTCCACAACCCCAATCTGCGCCGAAAGAATTAAATCGACTTGAAATGATGATGATTATAATGAGCACCGAAAAAAACATGCTCGATTGCATTTAATTTCATTAGATATTTCAATCAGACAGACAGTCGTCGTCTTTGGCTCCGGATCGCCCCGGAGGAAAGGCTTACCGAAATGATGCCCGTTCTGATAATACCCCACTGAGTCGGTGCGCGGGTAACTTTTCATTTAGGGGATTTTGCTCCACGCGTTTACTACTCTAATCGCGTGGATTTTTTCTGCGTTACGAGTGCGGGAGGAGCGCAATTAAAAGTTCGCCTGTCTGATAGCCGGAGACGATTAGTTGCAGATGCAAATAATTGCCGGAGGGTAGCAAACAGCATCGGACTGGCAGCGGATGAATGACAGACGATGGCTGCCAGGATCTTGGCAGCACACCAGCGAATGTAGAGCTGCGAATTATTGCCAGATTACGAAACGGGGATTACCGAAAGACATGTCGGAGAAGATCAAACGCACAGACGCGCACGCCTTGAGATCAAACATTGAGTTTGCTACCGCATTAGATACGTATATGGAGCAGAAAAACACACGCAAAGAAATTGAAAAAAAAACGAAAGAGAACGAAAAGTAATTTCGGGCCTAATTAAACTGTCGCTGCGAATAAAATATTTTCAGCGTGCAAAAATTGCTTTTAGCCTTTTTGGCGACCGAACGAACGAACGAAGATGATTTTCCGGTATTCATGAATACCATCTGTAATCGCACAGGACGACGACGACGAGCAGGACGCAAGGACGATGGTGTGGCTCTAATGACACACCGGTATCAAGCCGGGCGGAAAACCTCCGCGTGGAAAAGCATCGCCGTCGAATCGAAGGCGTAAGCGGAGGAAAATGTGCGGAGTGTTTAATGAGAAATATCGAGCAGAAGATGCTTAATTTCCGGTGCCAAACGAGGGCATAGAAAACGACTGTCGTCTTTGCGGGCTTCAAGGATTTTATACACCTCGGAATTTTTCTCTCAATAAAACCTTCGCCCCGTCTGCAGCGAATGCGCTTTTCACGTGGCGAATTTTTGTTGGGATGAACAAAGTTTCAGGACGATTCGGTGGTGTTTAAAATTAGAAAATAAAGCTGTATGGCAAGCGTTGCAATTATCATAAGCTTGGGACTTTTATGGCTTCCGTAATGAAACGCACTTTCTTTAATTAGTTCAGCGCGCGGCTACCCACCCTTACAATAAGGATCATTTGCACCCCACCAAAAACCACCGCCGTAAACGTACATTAAAAATTTGTATCAAATAATCTTGAATTGCCGCAATTTTACAGTAGAACTAGTTTCGGAATTCGCCACTTTTATTGCATAAATTAAGCTAGTTTATGATCTACGAGTATGACAAAACAAATTTGTTGTTGCGAGGATGGCACAGGCGGCGCATGCCAACGGAGAGAAAAATACATCCTAAAATATATATTTACCGATGAGATAACAAGCTTTGATCTTCGATATCTCGTGTGCGACGCCAGGACGCAAGGAAGCGTCGCTCCTCGTGGGTGTGCGTGCTTTGCGACGTCGGTTTAACGAACCGAAACGACGACGGCGACGCCGACGCCGACGCCGTCGCCTGCCAGCGCGCTTCCGTCCGTGGCGGCGCAAAACGTGGCGCAAACATTAGACGCGTGACAAATATTCATGATCAGTTTATAAAAATTCCTTCCGGCTAACTTTCACCGTCATAAACTTTTGCATCTCAAAAATTTCCACCCCTTCCTGCGAGAACTAACAAACTGCAATTTGCACACCTAGATTCTGCATATTTTCCTGCGACCCACGCAGCCGTTTATTTTGATAAATGAGCGTGAGCATGAAAAGTGTGAAAATCGCGCGTATTTTATATATTTTTTCGCTGGAAATTTATGCAAGACGTAGCATGAGCTTAATGATGTTCACCTTAGTGGATATTTGTGTGCGCCGCCCAACGACGACGACGACGACGACGACGACGTGCCATCGGCAGCATGTTCTCGCCGATGATGACAAATGCGAAATCGAATTTTATGCTTGCGACGCGACTGGGTGGTGGATATCTATCGGCCTGCGTGACTATGCCACCGCGCGCACCGTGTGTCATTTAATTAACGGCTCGGCTCACGTGACGCTACTTAATGTGCGCACAGGAAGTGAATATTCCCTGTATCATCATCACTAAATTTTTTATCTTATTCTCGCAACGCAATCAGAATATATTTTAAGCACCAACATCTGTGAAATGAAATAATGTTAAGTTAACTCTAGGCAATTAGCGGGTGGAAATCAAGATGAGCAATTAACTACGAAAAATATTTTCCTACCCCATTTCGGCCCAGACTGGAAGCAAATATTATTTATTATCAATTAATTAAAATCTACCTTTATAGAGTGCGCGCTGAATGTTGAATGTTGATTATTATTAATGAAAAATTACCGTGGCGAGGCGCAAATGAAAATGAGAACGCGTTTTCGGCAAAAGATAACCATCTGCCCATCCTATAAACCCGACAATTAACCGCGCCGATGTTTTTGCTCACGTCCGCCCCAAACCCGAAAAATTGCGTTTTAAGACCGCAAAAACAAACAGGATCGCTGCGCCGGAAATGAGCACCCATTAATAATATAGCCGCGTGAGCGCCCAAAAACGATTTCTTTATAAATATTTAAATTCGCACACTCGCCAATTAATTCCAACACGAAATGGATTAAATAATAAATTGCCGACGTCCGCGCCGCGTCGAATTGATTGATACAAAACAGATGGAATTGCATAATGAACGTAAAGCATTCGATTTTTTCCTTATTGCTTCCAACAGCCGACGGGAGGAGCGCACAATCTTTGGCAAAGAGATAAGATAAGAGATGGGTGCGTTGGAAAAAGTGGAGAGCCGAAGAGAGGAGAGCGCCGGCCGTGGTGGCAAAGATTAAATCTGCGCATCGCACTGAAGATATGGGATTGGACGATGTGCCGCCGCTCGACCAATCGCGATCACTGCGGGGGTGGCCGCGCGCGCCGTCGCCGCCGACGCTGTGCGATCCTTGCGATCCTTTTAGGGGGCAAGCAAGCGCGCGCAGGACACGCGCGAGTTTCGCGTTCAGTTCGCGCCGGCCGCACGGACGTGTCGCACGCATCCCGCTGAACCATTCCGCATGCGACGCAAAAGTTTCGCGTAAACTTTACTCGTCCGTTAGTCCCTCCGCCGCTCTGAATAAAAACAATTAAAACTAATCCATTAATTCTAAAGGACGTTTTCTTCAAATTTAATTTTGATTGTTCGTGTATTTTTTGTTGGGACGGAAGAAGTTTAGTTAAAACAAAGTATGAAATTAAAAAGTCATCGAGAAAGACTGCGAGGCAAGAGTGCGGGCGAATGTTTAGTTGAGTAGAAATTGATAGAATTCGTGGCGATGGCGTTGGAAATGTCATAGTCCTGAAAAGGCAGCCGGCGAGTAGAGAAGAGCACGTGTGTGCGCGAGTGCGTTTTGCGGCAGGACGAGCGCGGCATGTGCGTCGAGGACGACGATATGTGTTGACCGTCAACATCGCATCCTCGAGAAAAGTTGAGCGCCATGGAGAACATGCGTTCTGCCACATTTATTCTTCTTTTAGCCACCCTCTTTTTATATGGTAAGTTATTTTATTCTATTGTTTTAAATTAGTAATAATTAATAATTAATGGAAAGAAAACAAATAAATATATGGCTAGTAAATTAATATACAAATCAATAAATGAATTATTATCATAATTAATGAATCGATGCAGGAATAGTTTCGCGTCGATGCGCTAATCAAAATCAAACGCTAATGAAATTCGATCGAGACAAACACGCACGCGGCCGAGTGGGTGAGCGAGTGGGCGTTAATTATGCGCCACCACACAAGCAATTGTGCGTTTCGGATGCAATATGCAATTTCTCAGCGGTGGCAAAATGAAAATTATCACCATGCATCCCCTTAATATGTATACCGGCCTGCAGCAAAATTTAATGCAAATAAATGCATCAACGTCGATTGAATCAATCTAGCGCATATTTAATTACATGACCAACAAGACACATGCGCGTGTATTTAACTAATTTCCACCGAATACCTACCTTATATGCATGCATATTATAAATGTTGTGATTGATTAGATTTAAATAATTCTTTCATCAATTAATTATTGTTATTTATGCGTCTATTATTGTGACCGATTCAACATTGATTAAATTTCCGGGAATCGGCAATCAATAAAAACAAACAATCACAGTTCCCGAAACTAGAGAGGCGAAAAAATAACGCCAAACAAATTCGAGGCAACACATAAATCTACAATTTGCATTATACAACGCACCGGAATATAAACAAAGGCGTATTTCACCGGCTAAACGAGCCAACTTGATCGTATCACGAAAACTTCCCCCGGTGAGCTTCTGCTGCTGCTTCTTCTTCTTCGGTTAATAGTTGGGCGCCCGCGCGGTATTTTCTTTATTTGCGGAAAAGTAGACAGGAGTTTGGAGGTTTTATAGACGCACACACACCGTAACGAGCTACTCAGTCCTCAGTCCAGCGGCAGGTACCATAAAAAGGCATGAAAAACAACCGCAGCGCAAGTAGAGAAAAACAGTTGTGTCGCTATTAAAAAGAAACCCCGAAAAACAACACTGCAGCTGAAAGGAAAGTAAAAGGGATGAGTGTGCATCGAATTCGCTTCTTCTCCACTGCACAAACTTTTCCCCAGCCAGCGCAACGGTGGGTGATGTTTAGCAAAATGAACATGAAATGATTAAAAACTATTCGTAAAAGTTGTCTCTGCCAACGTAAAAGTTGTGGCGCCAAAGAAGAAGCGCAAACGTAATTCCATTAATTTATTTAATTACATCTCCCGCTATTCGTTTTTTATTTGATGATGTGGATGCGCAGCGGAGCACTTGTGCAAACTTAATAAATTTTTCAGCCCGTCCGCACGCGCACGCACTGTGAATTTTCATAGAGATTATGGCGCGGCGGAATGGTCGCGAGAGTTAAATCGGCCATGCGCGATGTGCATAAATCACATAAATATACATGTGTGTCACGCACACATCACATCACATCGCAACAAGCGGACGCCGGATGAGCGCCGGGCGCGAAGTAGAAAATCTGAAAATCCTTGCAGTTTTTTACGCCGACCGCTGCATTTTCTGCCCCAACATGTGTATGTGTACGTAAAGAGATAAACGCCGTGCGGTTAATTTCGAAATTTGCGCGCGCTGGTGTGGCGAAAGGGAAAAAGTGCGCACGTTGCAGCGAGAGGGTGGTTTTGCCGCCAACCACAACCTACTCCACTCATACAGGACGCGTTGTTCATGTGTAACCCGGCGATAAGAACAGGCGATGATAAGCATACACACGCTATGAGGTTTTTTCGCGTGGGCCGTTTTTTGAAATGCGGCACGGAGATGATACAAATGGAGGGGTTTGAGGGGGTGGTTAGCAAATGGACCACCACCGGCACCAGGGGGGTGGTTGTAGAGAGACAGTGGGTAGATTGTGGGTTGAGTGGCGGTGTGTTTGTGGACGCTGACTCTTGCGCGCTGCGCTTGGCTTTATCCACCCACCGGTGCGCGGACTGGATAGACGTCGAGTGTGTGTACACACACTTTATTACGGCGCGTTCAACGAGATACGTATTATGCGGCGCTTTGTAACGTACCAACGCAACGTACCGTTCGCCGAGGCGAAGCGAACATCGTTTTCGGCGTGTTAAGCGTTTTGCAGATGGGGCAATATGCAGATTGTGCGCCGCGTGATGTATGAAGTTATTGGATTTGGGATTGAATCCGGTGTGCAAATATACTTAAAAGTTGCATAATTACTCATAGGTATTGTGACTTTCCCGATGCGATAAAAACCATAAAATGAATCGAAATAACAATCTAAATAGCAAATCAATAAATGCACTACTTACTTAATTGTATTTCGTTTCATTCTTTATTATCAGCAACCAAAAAAAGCCATCAATTAATCGCGAATCGATTTGCATAACCGCAATCATATTAAACGGTTACCAATGCGCCCGCCTGAGCGGTTCAGTGAACCATATGAAAATTAATACGCGGCTTGAGTACGTTGCGCATGCACACACTCACTCAACGCACGTCGATGAAAACCACCACTAAAATATTCATACACAAATACATTCGGATGCGGGCCGCTCCGAAAACTAATTGCCAACGCGCGTTTCACCACTTTCCCGGACTAGATCCGGATTCAATGCAAACTTATTCCCAATTCGCTCGCACGATGCCGCGAATGTCAAAACCAGCATGCGAAAACTAAACATGCGCGCAACCGTCATTTCGCTAATGTGGCAATAATGGATTTTTATAATGACGCTCCCGCGCCCGCGAGTCGATTAACATTATCGGCGCGCTATCCGCCATCATCATTGTAAATGTTTTCCATCCCCATTTCACCCCGTCCCGCCACCAAAACGATTTCCGGCAGTCGATAATATTATCAATTAATTTAATGGCATTTGCATTTTAATTTTAAATAAATAATTATGTGCGGAACCGGTTCGATTTGGCGATTTGGCGTCGTGTTGGCCGGCCGCAAACGCAACAATTTATAAATTGTTGTCCCACGATCGATCCACTGGAGATACCGCGCGTAATAAATTTTATAATTCGCACAGGCGCACAGACACGCGCAACGATGGAAATTAGTTGTGCGCGTCCGACATGAAATTTTAATTCGACATTAATGCGAATGTAATGTGTTTCGACCGAATATTATTCACGGGTGCGGCAGAGAGAGGATTTTATTGTTGATCGTAAACATATTCGGCGTGCGATGTAAATTGTTGCTGCTGCTGCTGCTGCTGTGGATGTGCAATCGCATTATGAAGGGTCGACTGCTCGTGTGCGGTTGGCAAACATAATTGAAATACTAATTTCTTGCGCAACCCTTTTACCGGGATTTTTAAAGACAAGAGATAATATTCAATGCTGAAACGCTGAAAACGTTTACATGGCGATTATCTAGTTCTTTGGCGCTTGGCCGCTTTGTGCATACACGGCTATTTTAATGCTTGTACAAGGATAAACGGTGTGGGAGTATGTGGTAAAAGGAATGAGGGTAGTACCATGCGCGCAACCCCCCTTCGGCGTGTGGCGACAACGACAACGACGACGACGGATCTGATTAGCTTCATACGACGTGCATAACTAATTGAAACTAAAAGGACACGCAAAGGACAAGAAAAATTTTGCAGCAAACTGCCAGTCAGCCAACGCGCCAAATGTGATTAAATTAATAATTATAGGAAAATCGCAAACTATTTATTATAATTATCTTCAGGTTGGCTTGCTAACGAGTGCGAAGGGGTGTATGATTAAGAATTAATCCGGAAATCGAAGGAGACACACTTCGAGCGCGACGTCGACGTCGACGGCGACGTCGCGCGGTAATTATGTCGAAAGCATGATTAATCTGCGCGCCGTTTCGCCGCCGCGACGCTTTCTCGGCATGGCGTCGTGTTCATTCATTGCTCAATCTCAATCTCGTCGTCGTCGTCGTCGTCGCCGGCGTCTTCTCGCACACGCGGGGAGGGCGTCAGTTTGATATACAGCCGCTTACAAACCACCTCATCTTCTAATCATCCTCTTGGCGAACACCTCCGTACCTCCTCCAACCGTCGGTGGAATTAATGATCGACAATTATATTGTATCTAAACATTGATTGAAATCCGCGTCAGCTACTAGGCGTTCCCTACTAATGTGTAATAAAACATGTTTTAATATCCTGCCGCTGACAGGAGATTGAGATGAGCGTTGCGCATCTGCGAGTAATCTGAATAATTAGACGTATTGCGGGGAGCGTTTAGCACTCGTCGATTTATCCCCTCAAAAGCACAAGTGCAAACAAAAATTTATACTATCACTACAGAGTTCCAATACAACATTTTGTGTGTTGTTTCAACATCCGATCGAACGCATTCGCCTGAAAAGGCGCAGCCGACCGACCGACCGACCGGAAGACATCGGCCACCGCGTGATATATAATGGCTTCGATTCGATTCGATTCCTGAGGGTTGGGGGTGGGCCGCGAGCGTGAATCCTGTGTATTGTCTCATCGGCCATTCGGGCTTAACCTCCAATGACCGGCGGCGAGCTTCGATAATGTTCTCGCGCGCTAGCATTCACACACACACACCCCCAAAACAGGAACGCCAGAAGTTGGACTTTGAATCGTTTGGTAATTTATTCGTTTTGCGCTGTGTGGCGATTCAATTAAATCGCGAGCGCGCCTGCCTGCAATTTCCATTACGATGATTAGATGAGTTTTAAGAAATTTATTGGCGCCGCACATGCAAACACACCCCCGCCGAAAATAATTAAAAGTGCAGTAAGTAATGTCAGTATGGTTTTCAATTTAAATTTATTAAACAGTTAGGTAAATTAAAACTCGAGGAAAATTTAGGATTTATGGAAGGTGACAACACTCAGTATGGGGCTTTCCGGTCGATTGTTGTTGTTGTAACGCGTTTCGTTCCGCCGAGTCGAGTAGAGTGAGTACATCTAGATTACTTATCACTCTCGATGCAAATTGCCAGTGTTTGCTCCGTCGCTCCTTCTATTTCTCTTTCGCTCAACTTTGTTATAGATACATACATACCGTTCGCGATTCGATCGCGCTTACCCGCCTCCAACCCCTCAACATTTGCGATGCGAATCGGTTATTGTGGAAAGTTGCAAGTGATTATTTTCAATTTATAATTACGACTTTTGTAACCGCAACGAGCGGCTTTGGCGGCGGCGCGCGGCGGCTCCCTCCCTCTTTGCCAGCAATTGAGACGTTATCGTATCGCATCCCCTTCAATTTAATGTGTGCGCGCGGCGCGCTGCAATTAAACGCGTGCGGTGCAAAATGATTGCGAGAAGAAGAAGGAGAAGAGAGGTGGTGGTGATTAATCGCATGGGGCATTAAGTGGAAAATTATCAACGACAACAATCTCCTTTCTGGCCTGCCGCGGGTTGTTGATCTCCTCCTCATACTTCTACCACTTCTTCTTCTTCTTATTCGACACTTAAATCTTTCCGGTGGAAAGCTATTTATAACAACAGATGGAAACGGATGGAGGTTTGATTAAAAATCATATACAAATTTTAATTGAAGAAGGGGAAAATTCACTGCGTGGAATAGAAGGGAAATAGCTTTCGGTAAATTTTAGCACACCAACACTCATTTTGCCTTACGGATGCAAAAAAATAAATCAAAACTTTTAACTTTCATCCCGTTCCGCGCCGGCTGCACTTTCCACGTGCTACGTCGGCGCGCACAAGCGTTGGTTTTATGAACGTTTTTGCACGTGCCGTAAGCGAGAGGGTTCCTTATATGAAAGCGAGAAGAGAGGAAAATAACTGTCAAGACTCACGAGCGCGTCGGCGCACCCCTTCGCAGAGGACGACGACGTCGACAGCATATGAGCCAACGCGCCCCGTAACGGCGCGGATTTAATTCTTAAATAAGTGTGTAAAACGTTCGCGTGGTGTAAGTTGACAGGTTTAGTGCCTTTCCAACTCGATGGACTCTCATCTCGCCGGTCGTTTTCGCCCCGCTATATGATAACCCCTTTAGTGGGAAAATATCTTCTCTGCGATGAGTTTTGTGGTAGCAGATGTGGTGTGGCGATATTGCAAATCCGTTGAAAATTACTCTTTCTTACATGGCAAAAAATATCTAACTAACTATAACGCACGGGAAAAAATTCAAGCCATACTTGCGTTTGGGAAACAAAGGATGCAATTTTTCCAGTATTCCAATGCTAGCTGGTTTGAATGTCGATGGTCAGCAGTCGGGGCGGTTGGTCATTAAAAACGAATTTGTCTTGCCCCCCGCGTTTCGAAACGAGTCACATTACAATTTCATGATGATTTCATGATCATCACAATCGTTGCCCATTCGCTTGACTCGTGCGACGACTACAATGCAAGGGAGGTGGTCATCGGCACCTGTATACGCAAATAGAGCCATCGCAGTTATTTATAGTATGTTAATTAAGACCAGTGGTCGGCTGAGCGGGAGGATTGCCGGCTCGTAAATCAGTTTTCGACGTTGCCTCCCCGGTTTCATAGTCGGCTGCATTTATTATGCAAATTATGCCGCCATTCGCAGACCGGTTGATCCTGAATTTGTTATCAATGATGATGATGATGATGACGGTATCTGCCGCGCAAATACACACACTGCAATACGCATCTGTAATGTGTTACTCTTATCGATGAGGGGGTGAGGTGATGAAGGGATGAGCTAATCCTATTGTTTCGTATGTGTATCACTGTTGCGAATTGAGAGATGATTTGATTTGATTTGGTTTGATTTTCGGTATGCAATCTACATTTTCATATCCATGACAATTGTTAATAAGTATTTTTGAATGTAGGTAAAATGAATAATAATTTTTGCCTGGAACGGACAGGGAATAGATGATTAATAGTCCTCTTAGCTGCGTGTGCATCAGGCAGGTGGCGAACAATGCGCCCCCGTGCACTTCACACAACCCTCTCCTCTCCTCTTCCACTTTCCATCAACTTTCAATCCGCACATATTTCGACGAGTGGTTCAGTTAATTGGGAGGTGATTTGTTCACAATTATATTGTTGCTCCTCGAAAACTGTAGGAGGATGACGTGAACAGATGAGCGGCAGGTGCGCCCACCAACCGACAACCCCAACCCACCCTCATCGATATGTCAACGCGTATTAGCCTGCTACCTGTTTCGCAGATGGTTCGCCGGGCCCGACATTGTCTTTATTCATGCGCAGATTATTCAGTCATTACGTCAGACCCCGAGGGCATTGACGCCCCGCCCGTACGATGAATGGGGTTGGAACGAAGAATACACTGGCGTGAAGACGTGGTAATGATTTATGTTTGGATTCAGTACTAGTTGTTGTTGTTGTCTATCAATCAGAATCACTTATCGATAGATAATCGAGTGTCACGAATGTGCCGCTGCTATCCGCCCCCCTACTTGGGCGCACCCGTAATATATCACGTAATTAAAATCGAAATTATGTGCTATCACTCGAAGGGCGGGCTCATAAATTATGCGCCGCTTATTGTTTGATTACTGCATACCGGGAGGAGTTTATAGATTACCATCCCCTCAGCGCCTTGTGCGGTGGTAGAGGAGCGGCGTCGGCGATGACAGCGAGAGATATTAGTTTCCCAGCGCGGCCAGCATTTCGTGGCCGCTGATAGTTGAACTTAATGTTTTTCCGAGTTATTGCAACTTGCCCTCCCCCCCGGCACAGCCAAGCAGGCTAGCATTTTGATTCGCGCCAGTAAATTAACTACTTCGGACAGCTTTTGACCATTCACTTCTCTCCTTTGCGGAGCGCTACCTTTCTTTCCGCACGCCGACTGCAATATATCTTGTGGCGTGTGTCGTCCCAATCAATCCTGCACGCGCCCGCCGCAAAGGAAGACGAGTGCATTAGAAAAGCGGAGAACTCGACCATTAACGCCCAAGGAAGTTGAAGACCACCCCACATACACTCACCATACAGCCCCATACATATCCTGGTAGCAGCCCGACCGATGGATGACTGGCATTCGCTGCGTGATAAGTGATTCGCGGTAGGAAGCGCGTTACACATGTTCGCTGAACACAAAACCCATCCTCCCACCGCCTCCGCCGTTTTGGAATAGCGGGCGTAATGAATACGGAAATTAATCGATTAATCAAAATGTTAACTATTTACCACTACGGAAACAAAATGCGCGGCCTGAAACAATGAATGATGGCGCTAGCAAATGAACTTTAGTGTAATTGCGCTGTTTGTGAAAAACTGCCCGGCAGTATATTACTAAATTTTAGTGCATTATTTTCTTGAAACGATTGTAGTTTGTAGAATTGTAGAGTTTCTTCCGTGTGAGCGAGTTTTATTTCTCAAAAGTCATCGGAATGAGGGTGGAGGGGTATTTTTGTCGGCGGTGCGGCGCCGGCGTCTCACTGGCGCCACTATCTGCGCTTCCCTTCATCCCCCCAAACCAACATTTATATATCTGGCACGCGGATCTATGAAGTTTTCGCTGTTATCCGCCCCGGCGCCAGTCTGAACAAAAACGCTCGCGCTCTCCCCCCGACGACGAATACGAATGGGAAGCTGGATGGCTGCGCTGGCTGGCTCGATGTTATTCGCAGCAAGGAACACAGATAGTTGGCGGGCGCCAGACAGACTGACGCCAGTCGCGGCGGCGGCATAAATTTGGCTGGCTGCGGAATTAATGGCTGCATGTTTACTATTGCCATGCGCCAGGATAAGTACTCGGCTGCGTCATCAAAAATGACTAATGAGAATTACGCTGCGGACAATGTAGCCCGCTAAAGCAAATAGTTTTTACGGATATGTATCTAGTACAAATTGATCAAATATTGATTTAGCGGCCAAGCGGCGCACTGGCGAGAAGAAGAAGAACAAAACAAGAAGACGCAACTGTAATGATGTACGACTATGTTGTTTTGTGGTCTTCCCTAGCTGACCAAATTAGATTCTAATCCAATTAAAAGTTTCCCAATGGGGTTTGCGCTTGTGGTTACAGGATGTGACGTGAAAAATCCCACCTTGATCGCAAGTATTATCACCAGATTTAATCATACCAACCTGCCTGCATGCCTATAAAGATAATTTCTTTCTTTTTAGTTTTCTATTTTCTGCGCCTATAAAAGGAGTAGTTTCGCGCTAGTTTTGAGACACACAAGTTTGCTGGCATTTGCAACATTGATGAGGAGCGGCGCTTCGCGTTTACTACCTACCTAGTTGCCACACACTTTTGGCCGGACGACCAATTCCTGCCGAAGAAAAATAAAAGGCTGCTCTGGCTGAATTCAGCCGGTGGTCGTCGTCTGGGTCGGAGAAATCTAGAAAATTAGTTTTCCTCCTGCCGCCGCCGCAACCTGTGGGACTGCTCTCTTTCTCTCGTGCTTGCCGAGATGGAAGAATGCAAACCCAAGAAAAACACCCGCATCCAGATGGTGGCGTTTGCAAGGTGAAAATTACATTGCCGCGCGATGAAATTGCGCTTGAGCGACCGCATTAATTTTAATACGGCATTGAATGCGGTATTCTGCATGTGTGTATCCTTCCGCATCCAAAAGTTGATTCAACTGCGGAAGGATTTTTTGTTGCCAGTCGCCATGCATAGCAAAAGTTTCTTAATGATGACATTAGCTCAGCCAAAAGAGCAACGCGCGTGGGGGTGGAAGGATAATGATGAGTGGAAGTGAACTATGCTGAGATGCTGGGCGTTGGTGCCGTTAAAAGTTCACCGATTAGCATCGTGAAGGCGCCAAACACAAACTCATCGCGACGAAGAATAATTAAGGACGACAGCGGAACATTAACGGTACGGCGGCGGCGACATTGAAATGGCGACCCGTTACACACTTAATTCGGGTTTACAATTTTCTTCGCCGCCCGACAAATTGCGCTTGAGTTACATTGATTAATCTCGCAATTAATTTTGATTTAAATCGCGATTGCTGCAACAATCATTGCGAGGGTACTTTTTTGCACATAATCTACTCGTCGCTTGCGACCTACTTACTTTACATCTACTTAAGATAATTTACATCCAGTGTATTAGAATATAGGCTGCCCCTTTCCCTTCTAGTGCCACCCCCTTAAGAGCTTGACGATGATGATGGCGAACAACGGGGCTGTGGTAACATTCAGTGACATTAAGCCAGCGAAGGGAGCGGAGAGGGTGTGCGTCACATCGATAATAAAAACGATTTTCTTTCGCGCGGCCAAGTCATTCATCTCGCTCACCAACACTCGGCAATTACACTCAAAGGCGGGGGTGGTGGAAAATAGGGTCGTGGTAAAAAAATGATATTACACATGCAAACGGAACGCAAAGTACCCTGCCGTAAAAACCACCTCGATATGAAATTTGAAAATAATTTTATTCTAAAATTACTGTTTCTGTTTTTTGCAGTTGGTTGCGATAACTGGCAAGAATGGTGGACGTACGACGGCATTTCCGGTAAGTTTGACAATAATCTCCACATTTATACTTGACAATATGCTCTTTAGCAAAATTGGTTTTCACACAAATGCGAAATGCGAAATTAAAAGACACAAATTTACGCAAAATGTGTTTATTTGCACATTTATCCATATCGCCCTCGACCGCAAACTGCGGGCCGGCCGGCCGTTTATTGAAACGATTACGCCCGTACACGCACATTTCGACACGATGTCATTTTAATACACGCATCCCAACTTGGGGCGGTGCGTCCGCATCTAGATTTACCATTCCCAAATGGGGGCAACTTTCCCGCTTCTCCTCAACGAGAGGAGATTTTCGGGCCGACCGCTGTTTAAATGTATGTTTTCGCCCTTAATATTAGAGCAAATGTGCAAACAAGCACAGGGCATAACGATGTATACAAAACATGAACAATAACCATTGATGGGGCACAGCAAAAGTTGCTGATTTAAGTAATTGGATTGGGATTTATTAAATAAATATTAAGAAATTAACAAGTTGGGGTTGGCGGCGCAATTATGAGCGTTTATAATCGTGTACTGTTTTAACGCGACACTAAAACGCTCATTAATCACACGCGAGTCCTTCTATCCTGTCGCCGAAGCGAGAGGGTGGGTGCGGGAGGCACACGCACGCACGATGCGGCACCCGGAAAGGATATGTGCAGCACACAATGTCGTTGCGCCGAACGAACGGCAGCAGGGGATGAATGTGGAAATTTCGTTTAATTAATTCCCACCGCCCGATGCGAGAGAGCTGCGGAGAGGGCGGATATCACCCGCGCGCGCCGGCCGGGAGAGGATGACATAGTACACATGTGTATGCGTGCGTGCGTTCAGGGTGGACGGGGTGAGGGGTGAGGGGTGCAATGAGATCCTGTTGAAATGTTATGCGCATTGCATTGTTGCCCCGCGCGCTTTAATGGAAAACCTTGTATTCTCGCACCGTTGGATGGTGCGGCAAAAATTAATTCCACCCCCAAACCCCCAAAACCGGCCACCTAAATGAATTAATCGGTCGGCTGAGTGATTAATTTGATTTGGATGTGTTTTATTATAATTAAATCAAACATTCACATTTAAAAGTCATTGCAAACTGTTTCACAAAATTTAACACAAAATTTAATAAAATTATTATCACACTGAATAAGGGATGCAATATTCAGAGATGGATAAAAACGTGTTGAAAGTACTTTAATCATTCCAGTTTCTGCAAGAAATGTATGTATAAAATGATAGCATTTCAGTTTGCAGTGTTTTTAAGTTCTACCCTTAATACCGCGCCTCTTGTGCTCTCTGATCCACATGGTTTTATAATCATCCACCCACGCATCTTCATTATTCTTTTCCGTGTGTCGGCGTCGAGGCATCTCTTAATTTTCTTCATATTTTCTTCATTTTTCATTTCTGCAATTTTTTCTGCGAGCCATGAATTTCTATGAAATTTCCACACGGTCGCAAGCAATAAGATGTCAACTTCACTTCGGCTCCTTGTTAAGCTTATACGACGACGAACAGAAGCACCAGGCCGGAAGGCAAGACAGTGTTTGAAACAAAAGAAAATCCATCGTCGTGGAAAAGTCCTTCTCTCCCCCAACTCTTACAATCGGCGACCTCCTCCACCTCCCTCCGCGCTTGGAAGCAAGTGAACAAAGAAACAAACGAACGAACCAAACGAGTGTTAACGAGCTACTTAGTAACATTTTTCGTATTGTTGCGTATTGTGCGCGTCGGGCGAGGTTCTTGGCGGCAGCATAGATGAAAGATAATATTTTGTTGTCTAAAACGCTTTCTTGTTTTAAAAACAAGCCGCCAAGAACAATAACGATGTGTTGCGCGCGCGGGGCGCGAACAAAGCACGCTCGCGTTCTTTTCACCCCCACGCCCGCAACTTGACAAAATAGCGACTCAAATCGTGCAAGGGACGAAGGGGCGAAGAAGAATAGAAATAAGAAGAAGAAGAATATTATCTTGTAAAGTATTCATTGTTTGGACGCTGACAAACTGACAAATTATTAACAGAATTATACAATACACGAGTGGCGGGGTGAAAGCCAGTTTATATAAACCGGATTGAAAATAAAATAAAATTTAATATAGTACTATATCGCATGTAATATGATTTAGTACACATTTTATTTCGACGATGAAATGTGTCGCGGTTGTGTAGTGTTGAAGTGCAGCCGGCGAGGAACAAAGCGTTTTGCTGTGCGACGCCGCAAAGAGAAAAAAAGAAGCGTGGAAAAAGCTCACTCGCTTGCCGCGGCAGGAAAGGCGCGAAAAGTCCCAAACACAGAAATAAAGTGGAGAGGATTACGTAATTAGGTGTCGTCGAGCGTGCACACTTTACACTCTTTCGCTCCCCGTTTTGTTTCTTCATCCCTTAGTCTTTGCGCACGTGTCGAAAAATGTATGATATGAATTTAAACTCTGGCGCCGCAAAAATAAACGCACAATGCAACATATTAAGTGCTTGGTTGTATTGTGTGCGCCCGAAATAAAGTGATTTAGGGTATCAAGAAATGAATGTTGAATGAATAAATTCCCGTGGAGGCAATTTAGTGCGGGAGTGATGTAAATGGAATTAGTCTAATAAGAAAATTACTTTCACCGCAAGCCGAAGAAAGTTGCCGTCGAGCTGGCGCGGTGGCGGTGGCGGTAGCGGCAGCGACAGCGGTTAATTTAAATAAATTAATTTAACTAAACTCAACTAAAAGTTAAGTTGCGGAATTAAATTCGAAGAGCCCGGGCGCACGCTCCTGAATCATTTCGTCCTCGGCTGCGTTCCTCAAAATTCCTCCCTTATAATTTACTGCAGAATATTTTGGAAACAATAAGCGTTTCTAGCTTAAGTCAAGCGCAATCTTAAATTTAATATTTTTAAGCGTTAAAAGTGTTAAATTATATAATTAAGAGGTTTTTATAGGTTTCAACAGCGCGCAAGCAGCGGGCAAAGGCAAGGAGCAATATTTCATGTTGAAATTTTGGCGTCCTGCTAGGCGCCGGCGCCGAAAGAGTTTTTTATTCCTTCCCTCCACGGGGCAGGTGTGCCGCACAGGTGATGGTGTTTATAATTGAAAAATGTTGCGCGCACATGCTGCCTGCCTGCGTGCCCGGCGCCTCCACAGTCTCTTATTTTAAAGTACATTTAGAATAAAATTTATAGTTATAAACGGCCACAATTTTGTATCTAAAAATGTACTACTACTCGTTCTACTCCATTTTCATAAGGATTTCTGGATGAATTCAAATTCAATTTGATGATGTATTATCAAATAAACTCGAGTTGTAAATATATAAAACGCTTGGCTTCCTAATGCTCGACGGTGGATGGCGAACTCCATTAGGTTTTCGTCAATTCGCTTTTTGCGCGTTACCGCAACTCTTGCAGTCTTCCCGCCTCCGCCCGACCGAATTGTTGGCGGAGTGCGCGCGGCAAAAAGTTGCCGTACTCCAAAATGCAATCGTAGCAATTACAGGCCGTTGACGGAAAAAGTGATTTATTATTACTGCCATTGCTGGCTGGTTTTTTCTTTCGGCCTGCAGGATTTAAATAAAAATCATTGCCGCATAGCATTAATTTACCCCTTAATTATCTTTCAGGTGGTGGAGAAAATTAATTTTAATGTAACATTCCAATGCGATAACGTAATTAACACAAAGTCGTTTTTTTTCGTCTGCCTAGCGCTTTTCATCTAGCCTTATTATGATGCTGCGGTTGCGATAGAATTTATGCCAGCAACTATTACGAATTTCGCATGCCGCTAAGAAGAAGAAGGAAAATCCCCGCTTGGAAAATCGCTGGGTGCGTTCCGATTCGCAACGCGCGCGCGTTTGCGAAGGCAAAAGAACGTTTTAATATGTAAGGAATGTCGATATATAAAGACATTTTTCGAACATGCCGCCACCGTCGTCGGGGTGGTTCGACTTGGGCGCGCATGCAGAGTGAGGAGGATACCTAGTTGCACGAAGATTGCAGCTGGGGAAACTTCCGATATATTTTTACGCAGTTATGCCCCGATGCTTTCCATTTCGGGGCATATTCCCGCCGACGTCGCGTCGCAGCGGCATGTGGAAAAAATGTTAAGTTTAAAGTTTTCGTCGTCCGAAGAAAACCGCCGCAGAAAAAGTCGAGTATTGGCTGTATTGCCGTCAACCCTCCCGAAAAGCCACCCCTTAAAAAAAACGAGTGAGTGAAGGGAAAAACCGAAAGTTTGCGCTACGGAAAATTCGATGGAAAATTCAAATACGATTGGCCGGCGCCGGCGTGAAAGGAGAAAGGTTCGACAAAGTTGGTAGTGGAAAGTGTTAAAGTGCAGCAGCGGCAGCAGCAGCACAACCAACGCAACGTATGTGCAGATGAATAGGAAATAATTTGTCAATGAATAAATTTATTTATCATATTGCGGTTAACGACGGATGGGCTAGGCACCGGCACCGGCAATGAAAATAATTTCCCACCACACACTCATCGCCAGACTGCGTTGCGTCGATGGAAATATAAATTTGTACCCGCGTCACAGGAAATGATGATTTTCATGGCGATTTTATCGCGTAAAAGTTATTTTAATGCGCAAAATTATCCAAATTATTTAATAGCTCAAGTGCTAAAGTTACAGTTTTTAAGGCTCCTTTTCCCTGGTTTATTTCCGGTTTAATGTACATTGAAAAATGATCCAATTAATCCTTTCTGCAGCAGTGATGACCACCGGCAGCTGGCCACGAAAATTCATGCCCAGGCGCACACACAGATGGGTCGTGATTTATATTGCACCTGCTACTCTCGCTCGTCCGTCACGACCACATTGTTTAAACCGCACACGGAGGATGTCCGGTTGCATTGTAAATTGATCTGTCGGCCAGAAGAAACTGTCGTGTCCCGCTGATAAAAAACATCCTTGGTTTTCCACTGGATTATTTTATTGTTAAAAAGCATTCAGTCCAAGTTCAATCCAAGTTCCTGGGAGTATATTTGGCGATGAGTAAGGACATTTCGGTACTGTTTAAAGTCGTGTTGAAAACATAAATCAATTTTGATCGATACATTTCGCATCCATCTATTTAATTCAACGCGTGTGAAATTTCCATCCAACCCAGCCCAACAAACGGTGTTAAGGGTTGCGGATGGGAAACTTGTTGTGCGGAAACTTTACCCCGCAAGATGCCAGAGCGGGCGGCTCATGTATTGTTTGCAAAGTTTTTAATGTTGATTGATGCATCGATACCGAAACGAACGGATTGATAGTTAGTTGTTTCACACCGCATGCGGATGTGGGCGTGATTTTACTCACACTTGCTGGTAATTTAATTTTGCACATACTTTTTACCTCGGCCGAAAAATCTATTACAAAGCGCGCATGAGCAACGCAAATGTTATTTTTGGGCTGCCGGAATTTCGCAAAATTCGCTAAATTGAATCGAAAATTAAATCCGAATGTATGTAAAATAAATCTAGATACCTCACATTAAATTTCATCGGATGCAACGTATCATTTTATAACACAAATGAATCAATTTTATTAAAAATAGAACAATGCATTAACACCAACTTTTGTGTTCAATAAAAACCATGACGTTTTCGACCAAATAACGTATAGAGAAGAAACTGTTGTAAGGGTTTGATGTCGATGTCCAGTTCTGCAGCGCGCTCTTAAATTACTTAGATTTAAAACGGCCGGCCGGACGTTAATTAAAAGTTGGAACACGCCCGCAATCGCTCTTCGCTGGCGCTGCAACGCTGCAGATATGTTTTGTGCAATTCGCAAAGAGATATAAATTACGGAAAAGCGGTGCAAAGAAATGCACACCAAAATTATTTAAAATATTCTAATAATGAATATCTTCCTTTCACTACTCGTACTGAATTTGTGCAATTTTTTATAACTGCCGCCGTTGAGATTTGCATATTTGAAACACACCAGCAGCACATTTTTTGCGCCATTCCGGCGACGGCCAAAACGAAATTCCATGAGTACGTGCTGATTGCAAGCGAGTGCATCTGGGTGGGCGAAATTAGCGACCAAGTGAATATCGGCACGTACGCACGGTCCGGCACATTTTACATGATGTCCTTTCGCCACCCCACTCACAACCCACCCACACGCGTCGATTTGCGGTGTGCGGCATGCGGCAAACGAGCAATACGCGCGCGCGCGCCATGCCATGTCGAAACGTTGTGACAACGCTGATGAGATCTGGATGATCTATGCCATTTTCGCGATAACACGTTTTGATTAACACGAACCGTACGAACGCACCGCATGTGTTGCGCGCTGCAAGGGAGGGTGTAAAGGACGTGCCGTAACAGTTGGCACAGAGATGAAATTTTTGGGCTTCGAAAAAAAACTACGTCATCGATGTAATAGTGATGATTTCCAGTTTTTCGCAGATTGAAACAGAATTCCATTTCCATTGCAGTTTTTAATTTTACAATGTCTTTCTCCAATTTGGACATGTGTAATACACAGTAGTACGTTTCGGTTGCAAATTTAAAAACAACATATTCCCAGCAGGACTAGGAAGTTTTTTCTACCGTCAAAACTAACTGGGAACATTCACCGCAGTCGAGGAGAAAAAATACGCCCGGAAATAGCATCGCGCCATCGCTCCATTTGAGATAGAAATTTTCATTGTGCATTCTACATTTCCTACATTCTACATTTGGCGTTAATCGTGTCATGTCAAGTCCGCCTCCCAATGTCCGAGACGTGTATAATTAGTTGGCAGAACTTCCTTCCCAATAAAAAAGCGGAAAAATAAATTGCTGGAAAATTGCACGGCGCGCGCTCGCAAGAGATAAGCGTTTGCAAACAAATTGGAAACATAATTATTGTATTATTTTTGTGACAGCGCGATAATAAATTCCAAAAGATAAAACCGGCGCCCCGCCGCGCCGCCGCGTGAATTATGCGATAGTAAATAAAACAACCATTTTTTTTGGTGCGTGTAAGCTAAAAAATCAACATCAACATTTGCGACGGCCAAATTGAGTTATCTGCCATGTTTGCTAAATATGATTCGGTGCGCAAAGTGGAAGCGCAACAAAATAATCCGATAGCTATGTAGCCGGTATATATTCGTTTCGACATGAGTGACAATTTTAATGGATTTCTCGTGAAGCAAACGACCTCCCCGCAATGCAAATGTAACCGCATTAAAATATAGTTTAAATGCGGACGATTTGTAGCGGTAATACAGTTGGCGTAATGAGCGGGACTAATGAAAATCCCAACAAACGCTTGGCCCTGCGCCTGCGGTGGCGCGCTGTAATTAAAAATTATTTAATTAATTTTTACTGGTTTACGAAGGAAGGCAAATGACTGAAAGAGTGAGGGAGTGGAGAGAAAGGAGGAAGGAGGAAAGGGTGTGCTAAATAAACCATCATCATACTTCTGGTCTGGCAGTAAAGTGCATTTAGTATTCGCAACGATTACGACTTCTACCCCTTCATCATGCCCGGGAGCAGTTGTCTCTGTGTATGTGTTTATAACCCAGGCGTACTTATATTGTTGGCTTGCGTTGCGTCGGTCGCGTCATTTTGTGTTTTATACGAGCAAACACTTGTCTCGCAGCCCGTTACCAAACTCGCCGTTGCATTTTCATTACTTGAAACTAACTTTGTGTCATCAACCAACTAGTAGCTATATAGTTTTGTATCCTTGGAGGCAATAACTCTTCCGGGGCGCTTTCGGACAACACTTTGTAGGTGAAGAGCAATTTGCGGTCGCATTATAAACGATCCACAGCAGTCCTCCCGCGGCTGTCCTCGGATCGGCGCCTGAGATAAGATCGTTTCCAGGCGCGTTTTACTATCCCTTTCCATTGAGGGTAGCGCCCGCGCTTCGATCTCTCGGGCAGCCAACGAAGCGTGACTTCTTTTTCCATGCGCCGTGGACCGCCTAACCTCGTCCTGGCGGCGACGGCGACGGCAACGGCGACGCACGAACGACCGAAACCCCAAAAACCTTATCTTAACGAGGTCCCCCGAGGGAAATGTATATAGTGGGGACACACTCGCTGATAGAGCCGAGAGCGTGCCACAAGAAGCGCAGCAAGGATACAACGCAAAAAGGAGACGGAACACAAGGATGTGGTTTCTTTTTGGAGTAAATCGTGAACTCTTATCGTTGCACATTTACAAATAAACACCCTCTTCTTCTGCTTCTCTTCCTTCTTCTTCCTTCTTCTTCTCCTTCACCGGCATCGTCTTCTTAGCTGCTGGGCTTGGGTGCTGATGCGTTTGGTTTTTCTATTTCCGTAAAAGCAGCAGCAAAACGAAAATGCAAAGTGGTGTAAAGAACCCGAACCCCGAAACCCCCTCTTTGTCAAGCGCGCCACACAGTGAAATCAGTAGAAATAAATGGTTGCCAAATCGAATGAAAAATTGTAGCGCCCCAAAGAAGGAAAAAAAACCATTAGTGTTATCTTTGGACAATAATTCCACTTTGGTTAGGATGCGCGGTTTCCATTCAATTACGTGTAATTTTTATAAAGTTCAGGTTGTTATGCGCGCAAACTTGGTTGAGACGGGCTGCATCTCCGCTCGGAGAAAGTTTTATTTAATACCCTTTTCTCCCCTTGCATGTTAATCCCCAACGCAGCGCATGGGCTCATGCATTCCAAACACCGCGTCTCCCCCGCACCCACGGTCCGTGAGTGTTTGCACCTTTTATTATAAGTTTCTATAACTGACTTTATGTTTGTTTTGTGTTTCTTGTTTTCGTGTGTCGGCTGCTGGGCTCGGGCTGGCAGTTGTTGATGTTACTGCTTTTTATTTCGTGCGTCCTGTATTTCCGGCCAACTCGTGTACTCGCACAAAATCCTCCCCGTTTACCGCAGCGCGCCAGCGAAGCGACTTAAGAATGTGTTAACAATTCCGGAGACGACTCCATTGAGTGCTTAACGGCGCAACCCAGCAAACGGGCGATGGGGGAGAAAAGTGAACGAAACAATAGTCTCGAAGTTGAATTAGTTACGTTCGAGCGAAGAATTTTGAACGATAACCTGGCTGGTTGGGTTTACGCCGCCGGCTCTATCCTTGCGGCCCATCCATCGATAGGACAAACAAAGGGAAAAAGACCGGCAAAACGAGCAAGAAGTATAGTTCGAGACGATGCGGTGCATACTAAACGCCCGCCGCGAGACGGGCGATGGGTCGAGAGGGAAAAATAAAAAGTCCTGGCTGGCTGGGCTGCGTGTACGTACGTACCTGTGGGCTAGGTGGAAGACTCCACGAGGCAAACTTTTATAATGAAATGTTCGATGAGCTCCGCTCGGAGATATTTTTCTTTGTGTTCCTTGCCGCTGCCGCCGACGTCGACATCGTCGTCGTCGTCGGTGGGAGAGTATGTTGACGTTGATGCTTATTACCCGCGATGTATTGATTACGTGTGGGCTGTGTGCAAGGTGGGAAAGTGCGGAACGGGAGCGAGAGCCAGGTGAGGATGCGCAACGAATTTATTGATTAAGTTAATGCCTTCTTTTGATTTAATTTTTCCCCGTCGATGAAATCGAATAACAATAGCCTTCACGGCGACGACGCCGAAGAAGAACTAGAAGACTTTGTTTGTAACTTCTTTCTTCAGTTTAGTTCAGTTAGATTTGGTCTGTCCAGTCTTATCAACTAGATTGCAAGTGCAAAGTTGAATTACGCCCAGTAAAAACATGCACGATTTCAATAAAACATTTTGTATGAGAAATAGATCAAACCCAAGTGAGTCTTTAGCAGAAACTTGTTTATCTTTGCTGCGCAAGATGGTCTCCATTACACTTTACACTAGTGCACGAGTGGAGATGCTGCACAATCGCTTCGAAAACAATATCGATTTCGAGCGCCGCCAGCCGACCGGATGCGTCCGGAAGTCTCCCATATGTGTGTGTCAAGGGGGATGGAGATGGGGTGGTTGCGCTTTTAGCGAAATAACATACCCTGGGTTGAAACGTCACCGTTCCGGATTACTCTTTCCTTAAACCGACTGTTTTACTGACGCATTTTGAATTGCGAAACACGAGCGCCGCGCAATTTGCCCGTCCAAAAATCTCTACGTCTGCAAGTCGGGTAGGTAGTCAAGAGCCGTGTGGCATAGCAAAGGAGTTGTTGAAAAACTCCTCCACCGGGCGGTTGGGCAAAGGCGGAAAAGAACGCACGTCAAGAAGTTTAATCTGTGAAGATATCGCGCGCAGCGAAGCAATCGTTACTTTTGCATACGCCATGAGGGAATATACACCACCCCCGGAATGAAATTCGCCGGCCGGCGCCTACCTTGTCGAAATGAGATTTATACTTTCACCGTGCGAGGCGGAACGCGCACCGGCGGGGGTGAGATGGAAGGGTATACTGATCAAAAAGAAAATTAATTTTCTGATTGAAAAAAATGCACACGGGGCCCCCACGATTTTTAATTAACTGATGCCGAGACGGGGGCGAGAATGCGATAATATTCGTGCGTTTTTCGCCGAGGATACCGTGGAATCACATCAACGGCGCAAACGCATAAAAATTGAATCGAAATACCTTCGTACATACGTACGTACGTAGCGCGTTACCCGGAAGTGAATCTAACTATGGATATGAAGGCAGACACGCTTTACGCCGCGCGCGCGAAAAGTGAAAATTGCCCATAAGATATTTACCGATGTAATCTTAAGATAGCTGGCTGGCAAAGCTGCGCGCTGCCAACAAAACGACCACGATTCGTTTTGCGCCACCACCGCGCGCCGTCTTCATTCCATATACACCGCGGAAGGAACGTGGATTATGCATGCGCCGCGCCGGCGACGGTTTTCAATCTTGCTGGGGTCTCACTCTCTCGGCCGCCTTGCCGTCATAAGCCGAAAGTTATTTCTTTAAATGTTTCAACCTTTTTTTTCTGCCGCCAACCCCTCAAGCTACCCCAAATCGGGGGAGGCATATGCAACCGTTCTCTTCGTTTTTTGTCACTGCCGTGGCGTAGTAAAATCTCGTCTGGCATATTTGAATTTTTCAAATGCTTTAGAAAATTTCGAATGGTATTCAAGCATTGAATTCGGATAGCAAAGAGTAGGAGAGTAGAAGGGTGCGTTAAAAAGTGAGTTAATACATGAGCCAGTTGCACAAACACGTAAAATATGTTCCGGTTGGCTTGGGCGCCGCATCGTTTTGGCTTGCCGCGCACGTGCCAACCACCCTCCACCATTGGCATGAAATATTTAACAGGCAAATCGTTCGGATCCATCTAATCCACGCGCAATGCATAAATATTGCCCCTCCAACCAAACACATCTCTTGCTGTTTGTGAGTGGAGTGGAACCTTCTTAAAGTAGTCCTTAATTTTTCCAATAGCCCAGGATTCAATTTACCAAACTCATTAATCCATCCGGCGTTGTGATAAAACAATATTGAATTCTCACTGGAGATCGCGTGGATGAACAGGACCCATGTGTGCAAGTCGTACAATGGGGCCGGCAAACAGATGTTGTACGACAAACCGCCACTGTTGCACAGGACGACTCGTCGTTGAGCGCGTTACCGTGTAACCGTCCTTCGCCGCGCCCGCGCCACCGACTGTGACGCGAATAATGCATGAAAACCGGACCGTCCATCTCCGTGTTTATGCATATTGGATGAGCGCACCACACCACGAACGCCAAATGCACGTTGTCGCCAGCCATGGCAAAAACGCCGACGGCCAGCTGCCTCTCGCACACGTCCCGTTGGGAGGGTTCAATTTGATGTACGATTGTAACTTTTCTTGCCTGTATTTTTGACGCCGGCAAAAAGCCAACCAGCCAACCAACCAGTCAGTGTGCGGGGGTTTTAATTATTTAAATTTACTATATGCGAAAAATCACAGGACAGAAATCTAGTTTGAAAACCGGAAATCAAAACTATCCCATCCCCGCCTTCCGGTTTAGGAGAAGCGTGGAAACAGCGATAATTAACATGATAATCAAATCAATATCCTCGCCATTATGATGATCGTTTTGTCCAAACACGGGCAAACGGCGAGCAAAACGGAAAACGGCATTCATTCACTGCCCGCCGCGGAATGAATCGCGCAACCAAACACAATAGACGAATCGAGTGTAAACCGGCATTGTTCTAATTCGTTTAGCTTCGTCTAGTAGTAGCCTACTACGCGCCTAAACGCTGTTACTATGTGTCCAAAGTTTTGTATTAGCGGGAGTGCGCGTGTGGATGCGGTGGTTTCGGTTTTGATTAATTAAAGATCTTTCCGCACGTAGCTTCCTGGCACGAAAGCAATCCGAGTCAATATTAACGAATGCTATATAGTAAACGATCCGGCTGCTAGCAAACAAAAACCAAACACGCAAACGCCTCCCCAAACACAATCAATTCAGGCGCAAAATCGAAGCATCCCCCTCCCCGCCTACAACAACCCCCTCGTCCTATTAGATTCAAATCGAAACGGACAATACGAAACTGGTTGGAGTAACATGGCACGGAATTCCTCCGGCGGCGGATCGACGTTACAAGAGTTATACAAATTTATATCGACGCGGCTCGTAAATATCTGGGACGCCTTCGGATTACGGGGAGGCCACCCACTTCTTCCCAGCCAGCGCGCATTGCCACTGGCAGTTATAGTTCCGCGCGCAGTAAATAGTCTTCGAGATGTGCTTGTTAGTACAGGCAGTAAAAGGGTCCCGGCTGCGAACTCTTCGCTCTGCTCTCGCTTGGCGAAGGAGTGAGACCCGGAAAAAAACCAGCAAGGAAGGGAAGGACATACATAACATACATACATACGTAGCACGGTATTATTGAATCACAGCCGGCTCTCTGGCGTAAAACTAAGCAAAGTAACGAACGCGCAGGGATGGTAGACCAGAACGGGGAAGGACCTCTATTTGATTTTCGTTCTTTTTAGTTTCTCTCCTGCGTACACTCCCTTCCTGTGGCCATTCTAGCCAGCCCCAAAAAGTTTTCGCTTTTTTTCTCTCTTTTCTCGCTGCCGAACGAACGAACGAACATCGGATTAAGGTGTTTCGAGTGGCGCACTGCCTGCCTCCTCGAGGGAAGGATCCATTAACCTGGCTTTTGTTGTTTTATTGAAAGTGACTACCAAAGTGGCATAAATCCAACGCGCGTATAACAACCCTCCCGCTTGCTTTGGAGAGGAGATCTTTTCTAAACGGGATTACGTGGAAACTTAGATTATACTCCTAAACGCTGTGCGTTTGTGGCACATAATGATGCGCTCATTCTTTTCGTGAATGGATGGAATTTACACCGAATTGTATTGTGCGCTGGAAAATGGAGTGCACCGGATGTGGGAATTGATACCCCCAATGAATTTGCATAAAACTGGTGCATAATGCAGTATGCGTTAAGTGCATTCAGGGGCAACAAATTCCGGCGTTTCCCCGGCATTCAGCATGGTTATTGAACGGATAATATATAATTAACATTGCGTTTGGTGACACGTGATGCCCAACACGAGTGGGTGTTGGGCTCTTTGTGTCATCGCAATATCCATCCGCCTACGCTGTGTTGTGTGTCGCAACCGAGTAATTCATTAATTTAACAGCGATTTATCAATTAAATACGCGCGCGCGCGCGCTCGCTGACATTAATAAAACCATCTAGGAATAATTAATCATTTATTGCAGGCGCGCCACCCGTCGGGATTTGTTCATGCAGTGGCAATAATGATAACATCATCTTGCCGGGGGCGTAATTGCATATAGAAATAGAATTTGGAGCGCTAAAATTAGAAAATCAATTTCGCGCGGATAATTGGTAGGTCTTTATTCGGGTCAAGTTGTTGCTGAAATCTATCAATCTCGCTCGCAAAAACACGCTTGCGGCGCGCGTTTTCGCATGAAAATTAATACATCGCCAAGATTCCGCGCGCGCCGAACGAATCCGTATTAGTTGTGCGCAATTAAACTCGACACGCATACCACTCGTAGTCGTGCGTTCGTATGCATAGCAATGTGGAGGCGCCGGTCGATGCATTGCAAAAGGGGGAGAGAAGTTGGCGCCAACATGAGCGCTGGTAATGTAATTGTAGCCGAAAGGGGTATTGTGCAATAATTAATTGCTTTCTATTAGGTGTTGAACAGTAAGCGTTGCCGCCCGCCGCCGCCGCCGTCGAAGTTGTATTAATACGTCTATCAATATATTGTTGCGGTTTTCCTTCTCTCCAGCGCGAGCTCGCTTGAAGCGTGAAGCATGAGGAATGGTGGTTGGGTAGTAATATTATGAATATAACGAAACACCCCTTGTGGTAAATTAATTTAATCGGAAGCCCGCTAATTTCTGATTACATTTGCGCTTGATACTAACTAATAATTAATGTTGACTCAGTGAAGTAAAATTATTATTTAGCATCGATTAATTTTGGAATTTTTTTCTGGTTTCAGGTCCAGGCTATTGGGGTCTAATGAATCCGCAATGGAACATGTGCTCGAAGGGCCGCCGCCAGTCGCCGATCAACGTCGAGCCGGACAAATTGCTCTTCGATCCGTTTCTGCGGCACATTCATCTCGACAAACACAAGGTAGGCCTTAAGAATAACTTGCTGTTTAAAACATTGTTGTAATTATCCCTTGCGCGAAATACGTTCTTCCTGTTTTGTTTCGCATCCATTTATCGATATAATAAATGGAACTTCTCATCCTCCCTCGCGCTGGGGTTGCAGCCACATCCGCTAAGCAGCCACCCACCCCAATCCCACTCGCTTTGATTGGAGATAATCAGGATTTATTTTATTATCTCACTGAAAACGTTGCGGTGGGCGCGCGCGCGCGCTGTGTATGTGTGTGGGTGGGTTTGGCGGGCCGCTTGATTGAATGATGGATGACCGAACCAACGGCAACGGCAACGGCGCCCGACGAAGTTCCCATTTCCTGATTCAACACACACAACAACCACCACCATTGTTAGCGTGGGTGTATTGCCAACTGAGTCACGGGACAAACGGGCGAAGAACGAGCGCACAATCGAACCGCGCATCCATCCATCCCCCATCCCACATCTCCCACACCGCGAGCAGCAGCAAGGATACAAGCTAATAATAATAATAATTCTATAGAGAATACGCGATGGATGTGGGTGTGGGTATTTTAAACGCGCGCGCCGGAAGACGCCACCGCCGCCGCCGCCGCCGGCGAGACGGAGAGAGTGTTGCCGACGACAATAATAAATCATCGCGACTGCGATTTAACGAACGGTAGACGCCCCCGTTCACGGCGTGCAACGTAAATAGATATTGAGTTTCTTTATTCAATTTGATAACAGGAAGTGCGCGGCAAATAGCGTTTGGCATTAGCGATGGCATAAATATACAAATTCTAACAATGTGTCCGTTTCTTACTGGTTGCAGGTCAGCGGCATGCTGCACAACACGGGGCAGTCGTTGGTATTCCGCGTCGATAAGGACACCAAGCAGCACGTGAACATCTCGGGCGGGCCGCTCGCGTATCGCTATCAGTTTGAGGAGATTTATATACACTACGGCATCGAGAATCGCCAAGGCTCTGAGCATCAGATCCAAGGATACTCTTTCCCCGGAGAGGTGAGCAATTGATAACGCTCGAAGAAAAAGTCGAGAGGTGTCATAAGCATCTAGCAATTGCGTGTTCTTTGCTATTTCTTTCCCACGATGGGAGAAGCAGGAGCAAAGAGCGAAGAGCGAAGAGCGACTTATTGAATCCCACATTCAGCCACCGAAAGTGATCGACTGCTACAACGGAAACCACCCCTCACCCGCCGAAATGATAGAGGGAGAATCTAGTCGATCTCTCTTGCGATATTATTGCTTTATTCATATCGATTCGCCGGCGACCCTTTTTGAGCAATATCTGTGTACACATCAGCCCGGCGAACGTGTCACATCTCGCGCCTTTCATAAAATCGCCAAGCGCACGCGAGAGGTTGACAAGACAAGCAGTTTATGACACGTCGCAGACGATGTCGATATTTTCAATATATTCGGAGGATATGACCGGCGCGCGCTGTCCGAACGAACACATCGATTCCTCTCGGGACGCTTTATTAAAAATAAATCGTCAGCTTTCGCGCCAGACTTCTTCGCAGGCGGCGTTCGTTTCATAAAAATTTTATACTTACTTCAGAGGCGTTCGCTTTAAAAGACCATCCACTCGCCTGGTGGCCGGCGTAAAAATGCTCTAGCCATGCCGCAGATAACACGAAGGCGAAGGCGAAGGACCGTAACCGAGCATAACTAGTATTTAACTACTCGACCGCAGGGAAAAGCACGCGCGCGTGAGGAGGGAGGGTGGTAGATTAACTTGTGCGCAATTACAAAGACGAGGAAGGCGCCGCGCAAAAGACCATAATATGTGCAATAGCACATAATCAAAATGTTTATGATCGCGACACGAGGGCGACGCCGCCGGCGCTTAAAACTTTTTACAACTTAAGCACCACGAGGACAACAGGACAACATGTCCAACACACACGCATGACCTCAACCGGCCTAGGCGTAATGCGTACAAGCCTTAAATTTATTAAAGTGCTGGATATGGGGTTTAAATCTCGGTTAATGCATGGCGCCGACCGTCTGCGTTGGTGGTTGGAAAGAAGACAGAAGGTCACCCCGCAAGTTAACACCGTACTTAACACGTTTCGGCACGATTACGATACCGAGCTTTGTACCTAATGAAAGCCACCTTACTAGGTACAGCAGCTTAAACTAGCAGCTAGTGGATTTTTATATTTAAATTTAAATTATAAACCAAAAGTTCGGTTTTAGTGTGCGGCAGAGATCACAAAAGCAATCTTTTTAATTCCGCGCACGCGGCGGCAGTTTGCGAGTGCTAATGCCCCGCATCGGGCCGCTAAACCGTTATTAGTTTAAACTTGCGACTTTGAGACTTTGTGCGCGGCGGCGCTCGTTAAATCATGAGAATTGATCGACGCTGATTGAGTTTTCTTGTAGTTTGCCGCGCGAGTGAAAAATGTGTTTCAATTGCCAATTACATTTGTGAATCGCGCATTGCGCGCAAGCGAGCGAGTGAGCATAAGTGAGAAGTTGTCGAAGCGGAGCTATGAATAAGCTTTCAATGATCACACAACGACGTAGATGCCGACGACGCTGACGGCGACGACGACGATGCGGCCGCTTGCAAACAAACGCGCACAGCATCAGCCGGGTTGCAGTACTGCTGCCCGCCAGCTATCGATTACTCATAAATCAAATTCGTCAATTCAGCCGGCAACGGCAGCCGCCGCCGCCGCCGAGTGGCATGGAAATGCACGCCTCCGAATAATGTATAATGACAGCCGGCTCGTAAATGCCGCGGCGTTGAAATGAATAGGATAAAGATTTTCCCCGAAAGCGTTGCCGGTAATTATAATAAATAAATATCAATAATACGCGTTAGCCTGAAATGGTTGTCTATTGAAATAAAATCGGCGGATGCGAGTGAGAAGAGAATTGAAAGTATAGCAAGTAAATTAAATACGTACCCGGAAACTATGAGGTTTTATAGCAAATCGATGCTCGAATGTAGCAATCCATTTCGCGAGTGCACACTCGTTGCCGGCGCGCTGCACACCACGCATCATAAAAACAACGAATGGCCGAAATTACGTTCTTTATTTCCGAATGCTCCGCTCTCCGCGTTGCGCCAAAGCTATCACAAAATATGCAAAATCAATGTCGAATGCTGTTTTTTTTTTTGCTTCTTCGACTACATTCGATTTAAATTCAAATTTTTTATTGTGTTTCAGATCCAACTCTACGGCTTCAACAAGGAGCTGTATCACAATATGTCTGAGGCGCAGCACAAAGCTCAGGGCATCGTCGCAATTTCTCTAATGGTGCAGGTAAGCAAATACCATCCTTTTATTTTCCAAATCAGGATTATTAACAACTGGAAACTGGAGAAAAATCCGTGTACCGTCCGCACATGTAAATATTTCATTCGAACGACGGTGTGACGCTCGTCGTAAATTCCTCAAAGCATTTTTCATCGCGCCCATGATGAAAAGGGTGGGTGGGTTGGAACGGCGCGCGCGCCGGGGCGAAAAGTCATAAGCCATATGTTTGAGACGGGGCCGCCCCTGAAGTGCGGCGGGCGCCGAGCTGCGCGTCGTTTGTCGAGCGCGTTTTATTGCCCGGCATTTAGTGACATTCAGCGTTTATTTGCTGCTCTCGGAGTAGTTTATGCAGCGATATCACTCGGGTCCAACCCACACATATGCGACGGGCGTTTTGCAGGACCTCGTGTGCACTTGTCAACAGCCGGCGTCCAGCGCCCGGACAGCGTCCGACCGAATACTGAATATTGCACGATATAACGTGCACGCGTCGCGTTTCACACATTCCGCGCGACACTTTAATAAATTTCGTATCCTTCCTCCCCACACCCGCACTGCCACCCTTGTGAGTAAGAAGGTTTGAGTATGTGACTTTTATTGTGTGTCAAGAGTGGAAAGATTTTAAAATTTAATTACTTATAGCAATTTTTCTTGCGTTGCAGATCGGTGACACGCCCAACCCAGAACTGCGAATCATTACGAGCACCTTTAATAAAGTCCAATATAAAGGTGAGTGTCTTGCATATGTTCGCACCGATGCGATGTTCGCGTAATGAGGGAGGGAAAAGACCTAGGCTTGGATTACACCCTATTCCTTTGTGTGCAAACATATTCATGGGGTGGTGGTGGTGGTGTGTACTGCGCGTTTTCTTCCTGCTACGTGTTATCAAGTTATCTACTAACTAGATCACACGCCCTGGTTACTTAACGTCCGAATCAATTTCCTTCCATTGATGCGCCTGCCAAACGATGCGAAATAAAACTCAAACAAATTGATTTCTTGCCGTGCCCTCCACAGGCAATGAATAACAACAAGAAGAAAATGACATAGAAAGAAAATACAATCAGAATAAATCGATTGAGTGACTAATATAATTATTGCTTAATGAATTCGATTGTTGGTCATTTTCTCGAAAGATAACTTCATGACTTGAATCTGAGAAAGGCCTAGTGTTGTGATAAAGAATAGGCATTGTTGTAGGTATTCAAACAGAAATCAAAATTTACAATTGAATCAAACGATGATATACGATCAAAGTTTCATTCAATAGCGGATGGTGGTGGTTGTTGCACGTGCAACAATAGCACCATCCCAGTGTACAAGCTTTCGTTTATCGGCAGCGGAGGCGCGCCTGAGAAGGAAGCACAGATAACTTTATATTAAAGCAATTAAAGCGCAGGCGAGGCGTCGGAACAGGAGCGCACCAGTTTGGCAAACAAAACGGCGGCAGCGGGGAAGATGCACGAACCGCAGAAGGAGCAACGGATGCCCGAATTATAAATCACGATTAGCCTCATCTCTCCTCCTTCTCGCCCCCTGCCATACTATCGCTAACCGGAAAGCCGGAAGTGTTCTGTTCGCATAGCTCTGTGGATGGCGAGGGCGGGGGAGAGCGGTGGGAAAGGGAAGTGTGATATTTCGATATTTACAATTTTGGCAACCGCGATATCGGCGCCCCCGGGATGAATTATTACTTGGAAAGTCTGGATTCGAGATTAACACTCTCGAGCGCCAAGTGATTATTATTGAAATACCCTTTCCTTCGGTTCTCTTCCTAATGACTTGTATTAAATATATCGAAAAAAAAATAACGGCGTGGCTTGGATTTATTTATGGTCACAATGTGTACCACTGGGACTAGGTGAATAATGCAATTCGGTGGCGTGTGTGCAACGGACATTTTCCACATTCTGAGCGAGCATTCCCGGAGTTTTATACCAGGCAGGCAGAGACATGAGGATGCAGCCCATATGCGGACACCATCCATTTACCACTTTTCAATTTATACACGCTGCGAATACGAATGTGAACCGAAGTCCTGCGTTCAACCGCAACCGAAACAAATTTCGCGTGTACGTCAACGCCACCCACGCCACTACTCTACGTATTTTGAAAAAAAAAACGCATCCTCAAATTAGGGCAGAATCGCTCGCTCTGGTCATTGATATCAAGTATCTGTTTTGGAACACAATTTACCGGTGTGTTGATCGACCTCATCCGATTTCATTTCACGAGAATTAGCGCGAAAATTAATTTCACTCGAGAATGATTTAATTATTTAAAGCGCAGCCCTTTTCTATCTCGGGACAGGACAGAGAGCGCCTGTTTTACACAACGTTTAAACCAATATTAAGGCGCCTTCTTCTTCTTCCTCCTGCTACATCGGCGTTTGGTCTTCATTTCCATGCGACTTTTTGCAAGGCGAGCAAAATGTCGCGACGTTGAAAGCGACAGCGACGACACCCCCGATGCGCGATGACGAGCGCGTCCCCCCATCGTCGGCGATTTAATTAAATAAGTTAAGTCGTGATTCACTCGGCCCCGGCGCCCGGCGTGGCATTCTTGTAAATTTCCAATTAGAAAAATGAAGGATAACAATGGATGCGGAAAAAATTGCCACCGTCTTGAGCGCAAATTGATTGATTCCGGCAAGGAAACTATTCAAATAAAAGACGAAAAAAGCTTTGTTAAATAATTCATTAAGGTGAATGTTTTACGGAATTAGAAAAAGATTTATTATTTTCATTCCCGATTGTATTGTCGTTGTTGTTCCGTTGTGTTTGCAATAGGTGAGGTAAGGGGACACTGCCGTTGAGGGAACTTCCTCGGGATCATTTCAATTAAACAGCCGCAACTCATATAACTATTTAAGGAAACTTGGGTAATTCAATCGGAAGTTCGGTTTCGGTTTGCCATCCGCAAGAAGGAAGACGCGACGCCGGCGCACCTTCCAAGCGAAGATGATTCCACCTACAAGGCAGCAGCCTCACACCTTCCTCCCATAGTATGGATGACGGCCTACGAACGACGACGCTCATTCATCGAGCGTCCTTTCAACAAGTGACGGCGAAGGCGATGGCGATGGCGACGGCGATGGCGATGGGGGTGCGCTTTGGCTGCCAGGCGTTATTATAGTTCGGGGAGTTTCCAACCCGAGACACGCTCATAAATGTACTCTGCTGACGTGGCTCGCTCGGTCGCTGCCACTTTCATCGACGGGGGGAAGAAGGAGGAAGAAGGTTGAGAAATGAATAGCCCCGGTGCGGCGCGCAAGAAGAAAACTTAGCCCATTTACGCTATTGTGCATCGCACACATTTCTATCACAATATTTTGATAGTTGCCGCCGAATATAATGCATCTGGATCGATGTGATTTATTTAATACTTGTACCAAAGTGAACCTTTTTCATTTATTTCGTTGGTTCATTTGTTGGAGTATGAATTAGAGAGACAGAAAAATATTACGCGCTTTTTATATGCGATAAATTCCGGCGGGCGCGCGCGCGTACTTAAAATGCACGTAGTCCGCGAAACATCGGGGCTTTATCTGTAAGCCCTGCCGCGACTCTCCACTCTCCATGCAATGCAGTGTATTGTTGCATGATAGGAAACCATCCCCCTTGTTGCAACCACCATGTTTCAACGCTGTGTGACGTTTCGATAACACTCTTTTTTCGTTTTTAAACAACACAATGAAAAACTGATACGGTTGGAAATATGTTTTCGGGCTGAAAAAACAAACAATTAAGCGTGAATGATAATGAATAACGAAATAAATAAATACTCACTCTGCCAGCAACAGGAGCAAGAGCAAAAGGGATGAGGGGTAGGGAAAAATCTAGGCTAATTCATGATGGAAATTATTCAAATGAAATTAATTTACAAAGCCTCTCTTTTATTAAATGCATATTTCTTCACTCCCACTTCAGCTTCAACGTTTGCGAAGGGAAGGACGGGGAAAGAGGAGAATGAGTGCATGCAAAGCGCAATAATTAATATGTAAAACAAATTGGCGAGATTAATAATTGCATAAAATGGTGTGCGCGCCGCAAACGAACGAGCGACGAAGGCAGAGCAGAGAGCTTTTGCGGTATTGTGCGCGCATTTGAATTTAAATGTTTCATAAAGCGCTTTTGTTTCCCCCTGGCCATTCGTCCGCAATTTTCCTTCTTATCGCTTGCGCTATACTTCTTTGCCTCGCGCCTTGCGATAATTAACACTCCGTTAGGTGTGGCACGAAAGCAAATATTAGGGTCAAATCGCAGGCGGTGTCGTCGATTGGAATCGCATAAAACACTTTCCATATCGAGGTAATTAACCAACTGGAAATTAATTTAAATTTTCCTAGAAATAAAATTACAAGTAGAAAAGGTACGCGTGGATGATGTGATGTTACTCGGGAAAGGTTTAATTTAAGGGTATGGGGAACCCATAAATATTTTGATTTAATTAAACTTCACCTTCGGTCGCTAGCAGGTGGTGGATGGATAAAAACAGGAAGAAAACTTCCCATGCCGGGATTTCACGCATGTGTGTTTGTGTATGTTATCTATGCAAGCAATTTGGTAATTAATTTTCCGCCCAGCGCTAAATATCTTACAGGCGCAAAGCGATGGACATTGACGCACGCGAAAGGTCATAAATCTAAAACGTCCATCCCGGAAATGACCGTCGACATTGATGCGCGTGATTCAATACCCTTCCAGGGTGAATACCACCAACCTCCGCATAGGGTTGCTGGTATTTTTCGCAACCGGAAGTGTTGTAGGCTGTAGGTCACCCTGGGCGGCGCGAGAGAAATAAAGTGGTGAAAATATTTATCTATGGAAATGCGAGAAAGGTCTTGACATATTCACCACTTCGCGTCGTGCGCCTCCTGCGCCTGTTCTTGCTTGTTGTGTGCGTTTTGCGGCGGGCGATATCAAAGCCCACGCGCTCTGATTTCGCGCAGAAGAAGCAAATATAAATCATGGCCTCTTTCAGTTTTCAATGCTCGCTTTTCCAATATCGGAGAGCTCTCCGATATTACGCAAACATCACATGTGGGCCACCGCACACCCACCGCGCAAAAGGTGCCAAATGTTCATATGCTTTCTGCATATGTGGGAACGTATCGTGCACGAACGATAAACAACCCTGCTATGCGCTCCCCATAGCTCCCACTGCTATGCTGCTATCTTTTGTGCTGCGAAGCGCGGATTCTTTTCTATGGACCGCGCGCGCACCACACGGGGAGAGCGAAGTGTTTAATGGTCCCGCAGCGTGAGAGGAAGAGGGTGGGTGCTGCGCCCGCCCGCGCGGTACATTTGTGCAGGAATTCGACACCATTTTTCATCTCGGGGAACTCACCCGAACGATGCACACCGTGAGCTTTTTAGCGCCAACCACAACAACAACGTAGGACGTCGACTTGCCCCGTCGACATATGTGGTCGGCGGTGTACCAAAAAATTGTCTTTTCCATAAATTTTGAATTTCCCATGTAATAATTGGGAAGGAATTTAATGTATCCACGTGAGACAAGTGTTGTTTTGTGCTTTCTGAAACTGCTATATTATAAAATATAAAATATTCATTTGCGTGGGCGGGCGCCTCGGAATTTCAACAAGCTCGCGAAGAAGAAGAAGACGCCGGGCGGAAAAACGGCGAAAATGATGAAGCGCCGCAGCGCGATTGTTAGGACGACAACATACGCGCGTGCTGCCAGCCGCCAGCTTTTATTTTATTGCTCATCATCATCATCATTCTTGCAACAGATTTTTCCTCGGCGTTTTTATTCACTGCGTGTCGCCCCCAATGCATAAACAACCTTACATTATTGCAACCATTGCAACTGATTCAAAAAATTGAATAATTGATTCAAATTTTAAAAGTTTAGTTCTTACATACGAGTATGATAACAAAACGTATTCAGCATTGATTTGTACTGAAGTGTATGTAGTATAATGCACGCTTGCATTACATTTGAAGTAAAAAGCCGGGCGGGCGTCTTTCCATCAGCGAAACGCTGGCTGGCTGGGGTGCGCGTGTTCAATGTTATTTTCGCTACTATTTCGCATTCTCAATTTCCATCTGGTGGAGGTAAGGCAAGCAGTTGTAGTGAATGCGCGCCCACTTTGCGCGCTCTTCTCCGCGTAAAGATGCATCTCGTCATGGATCTTTTGCCGAAGAAGTAGGTAACATACAATGGGCGGCACGCCACCAAACCTTCGCCTTCCTCGCGGGGGTGGAAAAATGCGCGAGTCTAACGGAAAATATATCGTGTGCAATCGTAGCGTTTCGCATTTGCGCTGCTGGAATATTTGCGAGTATGAGCGTCTGTTATACAGCGGCGAATAAATAAGCTCGCTTCGAATCTTACCATTTTGCTCTCTCTCTTTCTCTCTAAAAACAGCTTTAGAAATATTGTAATTTTGTATTTTCTCTATTTTTTCAAGTTTTAAATTAATAGACTGTTGTTTATCATTCACCGTTTGCGAAATATAAGAGATGGAATCTTAAGTCACAATCTAATTCAACTTATGATCAAAAATTACATTGTGGGCAACTATAAAATTTAAAACTTTGAAAAATATATCAATTTTTTATCTAAATACAAAAATTGTTCTGCAATTAATTAAAGCGAGTGTCAAATGCATTTAATGCATAATTATGATATAAAAAATATAATTAAATATTTTTTTAATTAATATAACACAAATAAATATTCATATTTATCAAGAATGCAAATAATTAACGAACAAACACCAAATGAAAGTTTATTTTCTCGTTCTAAGTGGCATGGAAGGTAAAAATTCCCTCGCTCAAACACACCCCCTTTGCAATAATGCCTTTCTTCGTAATTAAAACACGTCCTTCGTTTATAATACACTTACTTTTCTGTGCATGAGTTATTTTAATTTCCACTAGCTGCGCGAGCGTGCGTTGGCGGGTGGGGGGCGGGAATGGTGGCAACCACCCTCAGCGACGTGAGTTCTTCGTTTCTGCGTGCGTGGGCGCTCGTCGCTCCTCGGCCTGTCGAAAATTACTACACACGTACGCTCCATATACCCACCTACGCCACGTAGCATTACCTACTTCAGTGATGTGCGAGGAGAAAAACATTTCGTATGCAAATCGCGATGCGCTCGCGCTCGCGTCTAGCAATTTCATACTTTCATACTTTCATTCTACTACTAGTTGCCTTAATGAATGTTGTGTGCGCCGCACATTTGATTAAATATTCCAAACTATAAGAAAAAATACAAAACTCCCCCTGGTGGGTTTCCGAAAGAATAAATTTCTCACGTGTGCATGTTTGGAAATGATTTGAAATGGTTGGGTAGGTACTAGTAAGACTATTAAAAAGGTATTAATTATCTGCTGACCAACACCTAAAATCAACTGTTGCCCGCCGGCACGGTGGACAGGTGACATTAATTGATTGCAGTCTCGATGGATTACCACCATACAGTTAATAATAGACACACGATGATTTATTACACATGTGTGAAATAAAAGTTTTCTTTTCGAAAATCGCGCACGCCGCAAAGGAGAAGAGAAGAGTAGTGCAATGGAAGGCGAAGGAAGCGATTGCCTGTTACGCCCCCACACGAATACGTGTGTGGTGTGCTTCGGCAGCTAAATGTGACAATGACAAGTGGCATACATATCCTTATTTACGTCGCCTCCTCCAGCGGGACCCTTCTATCCATTCGTACTTTTTCCGCGACAACAGTTGTTCGCCCCCGAACGTATTCTCGCTGGGGAAGGAAGAATAGATGTGGGAAGTGCCTCGAACAAAAGGGAAAACCGCGGAAAAGATTTGCACGGGATGCGGTGCATTCGCATATACGTCTAAATACAATGACGCCGACGACGTCGATGCGGATGAGAGCCGGGAGAGAGAGTGGCATCGCGACGAAGGATAAATAGTCCTGGCGAGAGCGCTCGCACCCGCTCCTTGATACATTATGCAAATAGAGGAAAATTCGTAAATATTTTTCATCTATTTATTTGCCAACGAGGAGCGCAGCACTGAAATAACGAAATACACGAATGCAGTGAGCGGAATAAGATGCAGAATGCAAACAATATAAATATGTCGTTCGGGGTGAGTTTAAACACGGGATAAAAAGCTGCATCCGAGATGGATTTTAATTCCGCCTTCCGCCTGCGCAGACGCAAACAAACTGCCAAAAAGAACCAGTACCGGAAATAGAATTAAAGCGAGTATAGTATTAAATTTGCTTCATGCTCGCTTAATTTCATTATTTAGCGAGAAACGAGAGGGAGGCTGCCTTGGTATTCTATAGTTTCGACAAATTAACCCACTTCCATGGCTAATTTTCACGCTCGAACCCATTCCTTCCGCACTTCATTTTCTCACCTTTGCGTCGTCTCCTCCCTCCTGATAGCATTCTTCTCATTCTCCCTTTGCTTGCGCAAACAATACACAAGTGCATCAGTACGAGAAGGGAGAAGGGACTTTATCGTAAGATATGTGGACCGTTTCGCTTCTACGTGGCCCCGTTTTCCACCCTGCATCCAGCGAAATGGAATATTATATTGCAGCAAATACAGGAGCATTCCGAAAGTGCGAGGGTTTCAATCTGGACAGGTGCACAATAGATCCAGGAAAACAGTTTAGGATGGTATGATATACATAACTTGGCTTTCTGGAAAATGTTGTTGCCGGTTGACGCGTGGCTGTGGCGGGTGGTTGGTGAGCGCGAGCGAAGAGGTGTAAAGCGTAACGTAATCGGATTGCCGCGAGCGCAAAGAGGCTTTTGGGAACATGAGACGCCCCACGCAAAAGATGCGAGCCGGGTCGCGTCACGCACACATACAATTTGCAGCCTCAGCAGCAACAGTCGAAGCGGCTAGGACGAACCGGAAGTTGCTAGCTAAGCAAAGCAATGCGATGATACCTGAAATGCTCCAGAAAGACTGTTTAATTCTCTGACTGTCTCTAATAAACAATTACAAACATTTTCATAGATTAGAAAATACTTCTTTGATTTATGAATAAAAATTTTAATTTATTTGTAAAGTTTACTATCTGCAATACAATGGAATATAAGATATCAAAGTCTTCTTGTTTCCAATTGCTAGGAAACTTGTTGTTTAACTCCGACTTATAATTATTATTCAAAGGTATTGCATAACTTTTCAAGTCAGAGTGTAATGTTTAATCAAGTTATATCATTTCATTAAAAATTATAATTGAGCAAACAACTGCCAACAAGTATAATTAGTATCAGTGACAATTGAAAAATCCTTGGGAAAAATAAATCCTTGAACGATAATGGCGACAACGAGGACAATAATGGCGATGATGATAAAGCTCATGATGATAACGTCAACGTCATTCATTCCTTGCTAAGACGCGTTGTCAACCGGGCCGAGTGCTGCCACCCACCCCGCCCCCCAGCTGCCATTCGTATGCAAATCGCCATCGGCCGAAGTACTCGACTTGGGCTGGAAGTATATTCGTGTACATATTATTGGCATTAAGATTGTGCATTTATTTACATAATAAATGCCACCCCCGTCCACTAGCTTTCTCCGCCATCAAACCGAGTCAAACAGAGAACCCCGGAGTATATGTTTAACTTAATGTTCCGATGCTAAAAGCCTTTTTTCGCAATGCTAGCCTGCTTGAAAAATGAATGCACTGCCCGCGATTTATATGACGTGTTTGCTGGTTGGACGGGCGGGGGTTGGAAAACGAAGCAGCCCGAGTGCCTTTTTCGGTTGATGGTGATTTCTTTGTGCGTCGTCGTCGTCATCGTCGACGACGACATCAACGTCGCACGTAATGAGCTTGCCTCTGCAATGAGTAATCTTAATGTCCTACACTTCCCGTTTCTCCCTACCAACCCGGGGTTCACTTTGTGCTGCGTTGCACAATGCAATGATTATTCAAAACCGTGAGTGAGTTATTATCCAAACCGAAGCCGACCCAACTTACTTTGCGATCAGGACTTATATTGAAAGCGCTCAACACTCATATTTTGATTTATAACCTCAGCCTCAATCTCGGGAAAGGACTAAGAATGCATTCCGATGGTAGTATGCGAAGGAGCGCCGAGCTTTTTAATATTTATCTCCGGCGAAGCAGGCAGGCAAGCAAGCACTCGATACGTGCTCGTCGTTCGCGATTTAATGAACATCTTTTATGTGTTGGCATTTACATATTTTTGCCGCGTCTATGCAAATCCCCCGCCCGACCGAAATATATGGGTGTAGGTTACGCTCATCAGGGTGCGCAATTTGACGCAAAACAAGTCAAGATGATGCAAAATTGATTTTCATAGACGCAACATCAATCCCCTTTCGTATATGCAACAAACATGAGCCGGAAGAGCTTGCTGCGCGCCTGGGGCACAATCACAAACACCTTATGAAGCTGACTGACGACTTGCCGCTGCTAATAGGAAAAATGCAACAAACTTCTGAGACGTTCGCATAGACAAAACATAGCATTTTCGTGACACAACATACCAAAGCTTGCGTATACATCGATAAGGCTGAATTTACTTAATGAACATTGAAAAAGAAGAAGGCGGTGTGCATCATAAAACCTCAAGCATAATTTATGAGACGCAGCCAGACATGGCCCGCGGCGAACGACGTTGTGAAGTCGAAGAAGGGCACGTTCTATTAATGATAAACATAAAATAAAGTAAAACACGAGATGCTGTCCTCGTTAACTTTGGCAACAACCAGCGAAAAAAATTTTTTTTGCCTTTCATCGTGTTTAATCGTCCTAATTTTCGTCGCTTCGCTCGCGATTAGAAGCAACGCCAGCAGATTGTGCTCACAGCGCGCGAAAAAATGAAGGGTCCAACTTGAAAGTTAAAATCTTGTTATGGAACACCGTGGCGTGTAATCATTCATTCGCGCGCGCCCCGCCGAAAAACGCTTCCACTTATCTTCTACTCTCCCTCCTTGCTTGTTCTCTTTCTCCACCCTCGCCTCCCCCAAGCAGCCTTGTTACTAAGCCAAAAACTGGCAGAAGAGAGGCGCGAAGAGAAAAGAAGCGTCAAGAAAACGCTTTGCATAGACACCTTGATTGGCTTCATTTGCGATTTTCAAACACAAACTCCGGCCGTGGGCGAGAGAACCGTCTGCAAACTCAAACATTTTCCACCCCTCCGTCTCGTCATCGCCACCTTCATCGATTTGAGATGCTGGGCTACATCTCTCGACGCGCCCAAACCACCCCCACCTCGGCCGTATTCTTCGTCGTCGTCGGTCGTCGGTCGACTTTCACGCTTTTCACGTTTCACTTCGACGCTGCTTAATTTGAATCGAGAATTTTGCACCCACAGCTCTGAAGTGAATCTTTTTCGAGATTTCTAGTTGATTTTGCTCGAAGGGGAAATTAGAAGATGGGAAAAAAACTGACAGGATTCTAATCAAGTTCGGTCCTGAATGCTACTTATTTTAACGACTTGGCGCATGGTAACAAAAAAGCAGTATGTACCTTATCGCTTTTCATTTATGTTTACGACGGCCCGCATGATAATAAAGATAAATAACGATAACAATGTCATTTTTCTACACAACACACCCTCGACTATGATAATGTCCTTGCCAGCGTTATCTATTATACTACAGAGTGTCCTGCAACGCACCCATCTACATAAATTCCTGTAGTTTAATTTTCAATTTTAATAATAGATGTTGAACAAGTCGAAAATCTTTGGGCTGAGAGCAAATGTGATCGAACAAAGAGCCAAACCAGGTATTGGCGGGGATGAGAAGGGAAACGGGAGAGCGGGAGAACGAAACGGTTCGCACCGGCGTTTTCATTAACCTGATGGAATCGTTACTTACTTACTTACTTACCCGCCGGAGCTTGGGTAACGTACATACCTACCCCATCACATACTTTCGAAAATAAACTTTCGGAAGCGACGAGAGCATGTCGAAGAAGCGGTGCGTTTGCTTTCTAGCCGCGCCGCACCACTCTAACCCCCGACTTCACCTTTTGCATCGCGAAGAACCGAGGGGATGATGGGGCTCGTCGAGCAAACGTAAAATCAAGTTTTCATCGTTCGAAGACAAGTGTTTGCTCGCGCACGGCGCGGCGCGGCGCGCAAATATTGAATTTGTCAATTTTAGAGCGCAACTGCGTTGCCATCGCCGCGTACCTTTCGAAGGGCGCTTTCTTCTTCTTCACGCTGCGTTTTCCTCTTTGTCATAAACCGCATCTTATCTTTATGGCGATTATTGATGACCGACACTTTCTCCCATCCCCGTATTTGATATCTAGTTGCATAAATATTAATTTCAAAGTGTATTTTTATGATCGTTTTTTATACGTCTGCATTTTATCTTAGTCTTATGCTAGGCAAAGTTCTAAATCCGGTAACGAATCTGTTACTTAGTAAATATAAAATTAGTTGAGTTCCGGGTCGGTATGCGGCTGAGAGTAGATGCTGATGAAGACGTGAATCAAGCGAGCAGCGTTCGGGGGGGTGGTAAACAAACAAACGGTATGTGGCAGACGAAGGCGAAGGAAAAGGGTAAGGGAAAGGGCGGGAACGCACGTTAATCCCGTCACGGATTAACACCTGCTCGGCGGTTTCGCGCTGATTGCGTGCCACCTACACCTGTAAGCACCCCATTCCCTCTTCGTTGCATAATCTCACTCAACACAACAATTTGTCGTAAAATTTCTTAGCAATAAGTTGAAGAGAGTGGCTGCTCTGTCTACGTCCGCTACGTTTCGCGTTGTGTTTAAGTTTCTAATCCTTGATAATAGCTCCAGCGACGACGTTTGAGCGCTTTTTCATTAAACTCCATAAATCCCAGTCACTAGCGGAATCTGATTGATAACTCTTGAAATTGTCTCCCACTCATAATATGGCTGCGGTCCAGCGAAAGCAGCGAAAGATATAAGTGGAAAAAAGCTTCCGATTGACAACAAGATATATTACATCAATCGAGGCGGGCAGTAATTAATTAAACCTCCTCCTCCTCCTTCTCTTCGTCCTGCCGCTTTCGGCTATAGCTACGAACAAGATTAATGTCCGGTTTTCATCTCGTGTGTGTGTCGCGGGCGTCGAAATTGTCACCGTGGTCGAATTAACCACTGCCGATACAGAGGAAAAAACATATATCGAGACCATTAACAATCGTTGTAAATGACCCATCGCGACAACGCCGAATGAAACAAGACGACCAAAAACCCGGAATTTAGCGATACGAGAGTGCTGCTTGCTGGGGGTTGGTGGACGAAGAGGACAAAATTAAGCCATCGGGCAAACAATGGCATTATACTCGGGCGGCTCGGTGCGAATATTATACAATTAGTGGGCTCTTAGGCTGAGGTGCGGCTAGGAGCGGGGGAGCGGGGGGTCGTTGTTGTAGCATTATGAAGCGTATAATAGCTGAAGACAAAACGCAAAACAGAAGGTGCTCGCTTTCCCCTCTCCCCCGCGCGCACGTCCCCAACGGGCACGTTGCAATTCGCCGCCTGCCTCTTCGATGTTGAATTCAAAGCGGAAAGGAGCAGTCCAATGTTTGTCTGCGTATTATGTTCGCACTTGCTTTGGTTTATGATCCCGACCAACCTTAGGAGCGAGGGCGGGCGGCTAGGACGACGTTTCCTTCAGCGCCAGGAGCGGGCGATGCTTCATTGCCCGTTGACGCGTTCCGTCTAGTTTATTATGCCGAGTGTATCAATGTTTGTATGTGTGTGGGCTAGTAGCGATTACCAACCCCCCCGCCAACCTTCTCTCGGGAAGATGGAGAGCGAACGAACAAAGACCTGGCTGACAACAGACAGCTCTCTCTCCACTCTCTCCACTTGTGTGCGGTCTCTATTAACATAATGTTTGTTCTTGCCCACTCCACCTTCCCACCCTACCAGCAAACATCCCTGCATAAATTTAGTCGTGGTAGTTATACTCGATCCCGATCCCAATCCCAAATCCCACTTATTAATCGAGAAAAGAAATTGCAACAGGAGGGGTGGAAATAAGCGAGGAATGTTTTGCGCCGCATTATTGAGGTGTTCGTGGTGGCTGGTTGGTTATTTGTTTCAGGCGCATCAACGCCCATAAAACACTTGTCGTTAAGAAGCCTCCTGCCAGACACCGAACACTTTATGACCTACGAGGGGTCGACGACGCATCCGGGCTGCTGGGAGACGACGGTTTGGATCATACTCAATAAACCCATTTATATCACCAAACACGAGGTAAGAAAACGCACGCTGATCCCATCTGCCATCTCCGCGCGGAGATAAACGGCCGCGCGGAAAATCCCAACTTTACGATCGCCACAACGATCGATAACAATCGTCCACCGCGGACGTCTACCGGACATTTGTAGTGAACTATTGCCATAAAAACAATACTAATATGCGTATAAAAAGCCAATCAATCAATCTTTATACACGATTCACACGTTTTAGAAAAGAGGAACGGGAAGGAGGGAAGGATACATTTGGATTTTGATTATTGCAGCGAAAAATAAATTAGGCACAGCGCGAAAAGGATGTGCAACATTTGGACATTGCAAACGTGCCTGATCCACACTTACTGTACGTCCGCGTCCGCTAAATGCGGTTCGCTGTACGCGTGCGGTCGCCGTAGTGCTGACCACGTTCCTCATCTCTCCTCCGGCTGCTGCACGTTCGATCCGATTCCCTCGAGGGTCATTTTAGCGACCGCCTACACACACACACACACAACACTCTTCACACGTCGAGCGTGTTGGGCAAGCCGGGCCGGTCGGATTGATAAATGTGGAAATGGCTGGTCGGTGTTAACCAGATTACTTCGATTAATTGTAGCTGCCGCGCTTCTCGCCTCTCATTTCCGGCTGCAGCAGCACCCACCAGCAGCATCAGCTCCCTATATAAATTGATTACAATTTGATTGCGTTCCACCTATACGCGATTTTTATAATTATCGTGCCTCGGGGGAGCCGCCCAACCCTGTATTTCCGGGTAATCATTAAAAGTATTGTGTGTGTGTGTGTGTGTGCGAAAAGGTGGGGAAGAGCATGTGAATGAGTAGAAGAAGCAGTGATTGTGCCGAGGTAATCTATTTTCATTAATGCGCGGTAATTAACTTCGACCACGGCCGGTAACGACTTGTCCATACATCATATCAGGCTCGGTTTTGATCAAACTTTCCCATTTCTGACGGTTACACCTGCGTTCCGGGTTCCGCCAACCCCCCAAACGCGTCAGATTTGTTTGCGTTTGTCACCGTCGCAGTACATGTTTAAGTGATTTTGCTGTGTTTTGTTTGGTAGCGAGTTTTTCTTTTGTTGATTCACCGTATGTGTGACAGCGAAAAAAGAACCAAAGGATAACGGTTTGGGGGTGGTGGTAGTGGAAAAAGAGGAAGAGCGCAGGAGGAGGAAGAGGACAATGTGCGACTATTTTCGTAGCGGCGATTCGGGAGACAGCAATGATTTATAGTCGCTCGCGAGGCGCGTCACCACCGTCGCGTCGCGTCGCGTCGGCCGCATTTATTTAATCGACCGATAGAAAAACGGCGGCGCCCCGGTCTATCCTTAAAGGTACATAAATTTACTGTGAAAGCGTCCCATTTCCGCTCTTTATTTGACGACTTCCTGTTTGCGCGCGGTTTGCCATTTTGTTGTGCGCCGCGGCAACAATAAAACACAAAACGAATTCATTATCCATTAGCGCTTGAAGAATGGGGCGTTTTATAAAATTTGGGCCGAAATTTGATCCAAATTTGACAAACGATAAATTATGCTCGACGCCATTCATCTCTTTTGCCATCATCATCATCATCATCATCAATAGCAGCGGGAGCGGGGGACAATCCCACATACGCGACAATGAACAAATGCAACTAACGACCTGTGCTGTGTCCTGCGCACAATCGCACCGCGGTACAAAGCACAGCGACAGACCGACAGACGTAAACACTACCGATTGATATAAAAGCATGTCCATGCTAAGCATATTTAGCCAGCCCCCATGCACCCCATGCAGACCATAGCGGCAGGGGGTGGTTGAGGACGGTTGGACTGACGGACGATTTGTCATCGTCCTGCCGCCCACGGCGTAAACAAAATACCGGCGTACGGTGCGACAAAACACAATGCCGCAACGAATTAATCATAACACAATTAATTTTCAATTGCCTTGTCCCAATGCGGTTGAAATGCAATTTTGGTGACTGTTACAGCTCTACGCGCTGAGGAAACTGATGCAGGGATCGGAAGACGCGCCCAAAGCGCCGCTCGGTAACAACGCGCGCCCCCTGCAGCCGCTCCACCATCGGACGGTTCGCACGAATATTAATTTCCAAAACGCACAGGTAAGCAAAGCAGCCCGAAAATTTTCAGGAAAGAATGCGCCGAAGTATTCCAACTGTTGTCAACTCTTTCCGGGCGCTCCCTTCGCTTTATGTTAGGGACTTTGAATACTTGTGAAATTGTTACGAGTGTCACAAAGCGTCGCGTCGCCTGAAACTTTTCCTCCCAACCCCCAACAAAGCGCGACGGTGCCGGTGGAAGGAGAATGGATGGGCAGGAGAAGAAGAACTGAACGGCACGCAACAAGTTTTAAATATTTACATAATAGTCTTATAGCATTTAAGCGTTTTCCGGTCGCGCAAGGCAAGGCAAGACAAGACGAAGGATTCGATTTAAATTTCAAAACATTTGCAACAATTCAACTAAACAACTAACTTGCGGCCAAGAATCCCGACGCCGACGCCGACGCCGAGACTTAAATGCTAAATGAATAAAATGTTCGCTATTGTTTTCGGTGGTTAACCTCCCCCTTCCCCAAGACTGACAAGAAACAGGATAATTTGTCTTGAATATTTTTGCTTTACACCCAGGCAAACAATTATGACAAAAATCTATTAACAACGCACGTGCAGACATTAACAATTCCCTTTTTGCTCACACGCACGGTAGAGGGAAGTAGAGGGAAGAGCAGGGCTTAGGACATCATCCACTGGGTGCGCATTTAAATTAATACCAGGATACAGGACGCACACACATGTTGAATACAAAATATATCTTCTGTGAGCGCTGGATGCTGGACGCTGGACATTAACTCGCAGAGTGCACGCCGTCGGAAAAAGCTGCTAATTATCCCTCTTCTCGTTACACATTCTATTCGGTGACAATGGCGCGCTCGCGAGAGAGGTCTGTAACAATGGGTCCGAAAACGTCGCGTGCATAATAATCATCGTTGGGTCGGCATGGTTGGCAGAGCGACAAAACAGTATCGCGAGATAAAAAAAACGCCGCCGCGATGGACACAGCGTTAGCCAGCGAGCAGATTGCAGAAAAAAAGATGTGACCATATAATTAATCAAACCTGTAAAAGGGTGGAGAAGAAGGGAAGGGAAGGACGAGCGAATCACTGAAAACACACGCTGAAAAGTGGGGGTCATACGCGCGTGAGGGGATGTTTTGTTGCACGCCCGCAAACTACGGGGAATTAATTTGAGGTCATTTTTTTTACTCCGGTAAATTCCGCAAAATTTGATGAGTGGGAATGTCGAAAATGTTGTTAATAAAATCGAAACCCAAAAGAATGTTGCGTAATTAAAAAATTGGTGAAAACCGCAAACACGCGTGGCGTCGGATATTAAACGCAGTGGCGGTGAAGAGAATGGTGCGGTATTATGATCATCATCATTCCGAACCGGTACGCGTAAACACCTCATCGGGAATGTGCAGCAGGTATCCATGCGTGCTACCTACTACATACCTTTCATGCAGTACAGTATAACATCATCTCACACACGGTTGGATGACGGGCAACGACGGGCGGGCGGCGTGTGATGCATATCCTGCTGCTAACACAATGTGCACGTGCATATCGGCGAAAATGCCGCACTGCACGTGCGCCACGCAAATAGAAAACGCACGAAGCGTGATTGTTATACGTCGACGAATGTGCGACGAGCACCGAGAGAGTGTAGTATGGTGAGTTTTCCAATTTCCGGGATTTTCCGCGCCGACTCGTACGTACGCACGCGTCCACGCACTCTCGCACGCATGATTCGGATCAGCCTTTTTTAAATGCTTCCCCAAAAAAAAAAACGAATTTTGTCCCAGAGATTAAAAATAGTAACGTAATAGCAATGGAAGCAGATCAACTCCTTAATTAAGTCTGACTTTATTATTAGGTATAATGCGTACCTGTATTAAAAAAAAGTTAGAGGAATTTTCGTTTCATAGAACAGAACAGGGATTCATGGTGGAAAACCGAGCTGGGTAGGATGATGCGCGCAGGCATCCATTCGGTGGCGCGAAACGGAAACTCGATCAAAAAATATGTGTTTCTCATTTCCGCGTGCGGCTCTTTAATGCGCGCGTGTGCATGGCCTCGCTTTCAAATCCATCCACCCACGCCTCGGTTCGGGCGCGCGATTCATTTTCCGGTTTTCTAAATTCGCCGCAACGACCGCCACACACCATCATCTATCTGGTTCCGCGTTTAGCCCATTAACGCCCTTTCCAACCCCCTCTCTCCCTCCCTCCCTCCCACGCCAGCAAACCTACAACACTGTGTGGAAATTTATGAAACGAAACTTACAAACAACCCAAACATCCCTTCCAAAGGCAAAGCAAAGCAAAGCAAAGAAAACACGCCTACCAAGAATAGAATTTTGCGCGCTGTGTGACATTTAAATGATCATTGCCATTAAAATAAACCGCCCCCCAGCTCGCGTTTACAAGTGCGCACCTTCGAAAGAGTAAAGTGATCATTTGTCTTCAATGATTTTAAGGTCAAAGCAATTTGGCGAATGAAGCGCAGGCGCGCAAAATGCAAACAAGCCCTCGCCGTAAAAAATAAACAGCCACGCAGGACAATGATTGTGGAGGAACATGGAAGACAGAAGAAGACAAATCGATAAATGTTGTATTTCTTCAACATTCTTGCCTTGTGTGTATCTCCCCCCAGTTGAATGCACGCGGCAAAGGAAGAAAAGAAGAAAAATAAAAACAGAAAAACGGCGTCACGCTCCAGGGCGTTTATATATTCTATTTAAGGATGTGTGTGAGGAGGGAACGCTGGGGTGGTCTACAATTTCTCGCTAATAGCCGTGCTATATTAGAATAACAAGTTCTTATTTTTCAACCAATTTTTATACCGAGTGTTAACTTTTACACAACCAAAAAGGATCATTCAAGGATCAATTTTATAGCGAAATGAAACAGAAAATATGTTTAGCTTAGATAACGCAAGTATTAGACAAAATACGTTTATGAGTAGGAAAATTATGGGCTCACCCATTGCATGCTAGTATGTAGTAGCAAATGACTTGAGAATGTGTTGGCATTGTGTCGGCAACAACGAACGTTTGCTCGGGTGCTAGCGCGATTCGTGCCGCATGGCGCTTAGTTCTTCGGGCGTGCTGCCACCCACCCACCATTGCCGCCACCACGCGCCCAATTGCCATCGTCATCGTATATACGTTTCAACAGCGCGATAATTAATGCGACGTCGGGTCGCTGTTAGTATAATTGCCATCGCCTGATGTTTATGCATTTCGGTCGGCAGCAGGCGGGCTGCAAATCGTTGCCATTCACTGGCAAACGAGCAGATATCTTCCCTCACCTCCGGCGAAGGCGAAGAGCGAAGAAGCAGTGGGAAAAAAGAAGCAGCGCACATAATCGCAATTATATGCAAGTGTTATAATTTACACTCGGCGCCGGCTGCTGTTGTCGACATCTGGAAAAAATCGTCGTCGTCGTCGTCGTCGTCTGCTAATGTGCATTTTGCATGCGCGTAGAGCACCTCCAACAAGGAGGGGGTTGCCGCGCACTAAGTGATAGATGACTTTGTTGGCGGTGGCAAAGAACGAACGCACGTTGTCGTCAGCGGCGGTACGCGGTGCGGTGCGGTGCGGTAGCACGAAGCGAATCGGTAATTGAAACCGTGTGCTGCGCCGTTGTGCAATATGACCGATAAATTTCTATTATAACTGCTTAACCACCCACTTTCCAACGAGCCACTCTTCGGCTGCTTCTTCTTTTACTTCTTCCACTTCCGGTGCGTTGGAGAGAAATAGATAGGGAATTATACGCCTGGTGATTTATTGCCGTGTCATTTTTGGATGGGCCACGTGACCAGTACATAATTTTATTGAAATTGAAGGAAGAAGTGCTAGTCTTTAGTGTGAAAAATTAACCACTCGATAATCAATCGAATGCAAACACGCACAAAATGTGTTTACCCATTACCAACCAACCGCTGCTGTTGGTCAAGGGATTGGATTTGTATTGACTGAAACACTAAAGCAATTATTCTAAGTAACTTCCAACTATCCATGCAGGGGGGTAAATCATAGGCATGCCGTGCGATGGGTTGGTAAACAACTTAGGGCCACCCCGTCCGTCCGCCCGCGCCTTTGATAAATTACACCTATAAAAACACATGACGTCAACGTTATTCTTAGTCGTATACGCGGCCGGTCGCGGCGGACAGCGAAAAAATAGAAATATTTGATAAAGGACGCGGCTATTATTTACCATCTGAACACTTCAGTAAATCAGGGCAAACAGCGCATAATTAAATTCGACCTGTAGAAATACATAATAAAACTATCAAAAGGGCGAGAGGTAGGTAAAGGTGCGCGCATCCTTTGGGGAATGCAGATTAATCAAAGAATCGGTGCCTTTGTTGTTCGTGCGATGCGATGCGACGTGTTAAACATTCGCACCTTGCGCGCGCCCGCGCCCGCGCGCCAATTGAATAAATTATACTACGCGAAATGAAATATGCAAAAGGTAATTAGCGTTCGTACGGCGTAAACACAAAGCGATATTTCTTCCCTCCCTTTCTACCCCATTGGTCGTTTTAAATTAGGGAGAAGTGGGGTAAGATTGCAAACGGGGCAAGATCGGTATTGACCAATTTTATCCCAATTGTTCATAATTAATAAAAAGCCAAGAATGTAGAAGTAGCACTGATTTAGTACAAAGCTAACTAAGGAGATGCCTTCGATTTACAAGCAGATTTTTTCGTTTTCTTTGCTTTACAAAAGACGACAACCAATGAACTACATACTCAAGTTAGACATGACTTAGAACGTGCGCTGAAATTATTGGTTATAATCTCGATTTTTGAGCTAAATTTTGGTATGTATGAAGAAAAATAGTTATACTTTATGCTCAAGAAAGAAATTCTGTTGAATACTTGATATTTTCTAAGAAATCCATTGG
>JARJDR010010733.1:0-10483 GCA_030264135.1 Myllaena sp. GC000078 | reverse complement strand
TATAAGGGTCATCAATAAGTACATAGCCGTGGTGACGACAGCTTCCGGCAATCAAGGAAGATGAAATGCGCAATGCTTTCTTTGTTTGCACTCAACAGTAACCGAAAGCCGAGGAAGAAGGAGTGCGCGTTGTTTTTCCAACTTAATAAGATAATTGCGATAATTGGGGTGACAGCACAACGCGCAGACGCACAAAGAGTGGTCGTTTAGCAAATTGATTTAAATTGTTCATCCGTTCCCGTCGTTCCCTACTATGATACTATTTTTTTTAAATTTAATTTTAAATTAATTTATCGATAGTGTTTCTTTTCTGTCCGAAGATAAACGAATTAACTAAAAACTAAACGAGCATTAAGGAAGTTGCTTGAGAACTTGAAGCGTGGCATACAATTCGATGCGCATCGTTTATCATGGGTTTGGTGCTTGGTGCGAATAACACAATGGCACACAAGCGCGCAAGCAGCGGAAACGGATTGGTATTAATGCGAATGCAATTTATAAATGTTTTGCGCACGAGGGGCATATAAAAGTCTCAAAGTGCTTTGCCATTTATTCGGCTGGCCGGACGGTTTGGCACGCAATTCAAACGAACGTTAATAATATTTCCGCGCGCTGCAGTGTTTGTGTATTTTTGCGGCGCGGCGCGCCTTCAATTATTGATATAAAGCGGATGCGGCGATGTTTAAAATCACCCGCCGCAATAAACAATCTGGGGATGGATGTGCAATGAATAATTGCGGCGATAATTGCTTTATTTTTATTCTGCCCTGCAAAAGCAGTAAAGCAAAATGTGGTCTTATGGTGTAGGCAACATTAGGTACTTATTTTTACGTTAATTTAATTTTTAAATTTAAAATCAAAATACTATAAGTTAGAATTGTTTATTGAATGGCTTGATTTTTGAAAGCACTGATTCCAGTGTGATCCGAATCCGTATTATTATGATGAAGCGCACCGTGCGCGGCGAACGGGCGGCGATTTATTTATAGTTTGTGCGCTATTTTCAGCGCGCGCGCGGTCTCGCGGGTGTTACGCTTTCGATTCGATGGACGAGCGGCGTGCGCTAGAGTACTTATGAAAAATCCAAATCCAAAGTTTTACGAGCGTTTAGCATTCATTAAAATTCATAATGTGTATTCAAATTTACATTTGGTAACAGAGGCGTAGCTACATGAAAAAGCTCCTAGGGCAAGCGTCAAATTTGCGCCCTTCCATAAATTTAAATGAACATAACGGACACGCTGTGACCAGATGTGGGTGCGTTTATTGGGGTGACCGCCAGGAAAGCGCTTGCGCCCTCAGCTCAGCACATAAGCGCGGTGCGCAGTCGCATACCATTGATTTAATTTCCTGTGCGCCCCCTACATTATTATTTTTGTATTTTTCTTCTTAGAATTTACGACAACAACCGAAAGCAACATTTGGAAATTTAAAAAATGCTATGTGAATTCAACGACAGTTCCAAACTCTGTCAGTGAAGCATTCTATAATTCTATTTGCGAATTTTGCGCCCAGGGCACGTGCCCTACCTGCCCCACCCTAGTTACGCCTCTGGTTGGTAAGTATCAATATTAAGTGAGTATTAATTTTAATATTTGGTAAATAGGACATGTCAGTCAGATGGATAGGGAACAATTGCGCTTATCAAACATGTCTCTTCTCACGGAAGGGAAGAGGGTTGATACATAACTAAACAGTGCGCGTCCGTTCTGGTCCCGAAATAGCGCATTGTGTAATTGTGCGTCAATCCATACTACCCCACATCGCATCTGCATTGTCGAATGGTGAGTAAGATGTCGGAAGCCGCAGCAGCAGGCGAATAGAAAATGTTTACCGAGCTCATCGAAATTCGCCAGCGCTAGAGCAAATAAACCATAATTCGGCAAAGCTAAACACCAAACCGAACATACTTATTACGTGCTTATTACTAAGTAATTGAATTTTTGGGACTCATATTTGGTTCTCATACGAGTAGCAATGAATGCGCGGTATGTGCGTTAATTTGTTTTCTTTGCCTATGGCAGGATGAAATCATCATCATCGCCAGATGTGTCGCCGAACGAGAGCTGGAGAGTTTGGTAGTAAAAAAGCGCAAAATCCTCGGTCCTCGGTCGCAGGCATGGAGAAATGACAGAAAATAATGTGAAAGACAAACTTCAGAGTTGAATCGTAAAAGCGCATATGTTGGTGGCTTCAGTCGGTTTTCAGGACGTCTCCCTCTCATTAACGAAACGGGGAGTGACTGCATCTCGCATGAATCGCATGACATTGAAGAGGATTAGTCATATTTCCTCATTAAAATCGAGATGAAGTCGCAGAGTCGCAGTTAAACAGACAAAAAAGCAATACTTTTTCGGTGTGCGGTTAGTCCGAGTATCTCTCGCGGATATTGGCTGGTTGGCGAAGAAAATGAAGCTGTCGATGAGCACGATGAATGTTTGTTAAAGCGCTCGGCCATCACTGAATCGTTCACAATCACACTTGTCCATCGATCTCGCGAAGGACCGCTTCGAACAACACCATAAGTCGACGCGCCGCAAACTGAGCGCTGCTTGACACAGTTAGCATTTTTTCTTGCTTTGTGACTTGCATGGCGCACTTTGCCTTATACGCGCGTTAATTAGTGAATAGTGAGTAACCGCCAAGTATGTGCAGCAAATGTAATTATTCATCGTGAAATGTGCGAAGTGTTTTGGGGGGGAATAGTTGACGCATTGCTCTATGATAATAATAAGTAACTAACAACAAATTCATTGGAATTGGACTATAACTATAACTTTAAACATAACTATAAACATATTTAACGCATTTGTATGATTAATGTGTGTGCGGTCCCGATGAGGAGTTTTGTCGTTCAATCTTTTCGGTTTTCATATCTTTCGAGATTAGCATGTCAGTCGTCAAGGTGTTCAGTGTGTCAGTATATCGCTATCTATACGATAAATCATCATCATCCATGGGGCATCGTAATCTTTGGTGCCATTGTTCAGTCAGACTTAAGACCGCGACTGTCAACTTTGAAACGACTTAACGATGGCGACGTATTCAATATTTCAACCCCGGCATGACTTAAGTATGGTTGCACGTGTGCTTAACTCGCGAATGCCTCATGTATGTATTCATATGCGTGGGCGGCGGTGATGACTCCTCGACATTCGCGCCTGAACTTGAGCTTGAAACCAAGCGTCGTTAAATTCAAATGTCGCTCGCACAACAACCCGAATAACATCAACATTTGCGCCGGCGACCGAAGAACCGACGATTCGTTGCAATTATTTGCATAACCAAGGTGCGAAAATGGTTATGACTTAAGTCATGTACCTGAGGGATTACCGAGTGTTTTTCTGGGAAATTGTTTGCAATTGTATCACGATCTCGCGACCCTTTGCGAGCCGTGTAATGAATCACGGGAAAACGTATGTCACAGAGGCGAAAATATGTTCAAGTTAAGGAGTGCGACTTACTATTGAAAACCAGTAATTTCCGCGTCGATCCCAATCGCTTGATGGGCGATTTTATCTCCTGCTCGTTTTCATCCATCATCATCACGATCCGGGCACCAGGTGCACGGGGTATGTCTTGCGGCTGTGGTGGTGGTGGTGCTGCTCTTGCGAGTTGCTTCTTTTGCTTCTGCTTGCAAGTGACAGGAGGTCGTGTCTCTCAAGGCTTCGCCGTCGCCGTCGCCGTGTGCATCGCCTCTCCCAAAACCGGTGCTATTAATTCTTTTTGCTTTCAATTCTTCTTCTGGCTGGCGTCGCTCCCCGGGTATGTATTTTAATTCTTTATTTTATTTCATTATTATTTTCTTCGCATATTCTCTTTGTTGTTGCTTCTGTTGCTGGTGTGCGCTTTGTTTAAATCCACATTCCATACGATTCACTTCAAATGAGAAATTATGCATTCTTTTTAAACACTTTCACATAAGCACACATAAACATAGAGAAGTATACAATGTTTGTTGGAAAAATTGAGGTTGATTTCGAAAACTATTCAGCATCTAATAATTTAAGCAAATTCAAACGCGTTATTCTTATGTGGAGTTCACCGCAGCAACACACATCCGCCATCAGCAATCATCTCAAGTATGTGACTTTAACGTTAATTTTAATCGCGACTCTCTTGCAATGGAGATGATTAGATTTTAATGCTGGCGCGCGGAACGAGTTTCCATGCACGCTTGCGTATGTGTGGCTGAGATTACACTATTCCCGTGGACGGTGGACGATAGAGGTAGTAAAAGAACGCCCAACGCATGCAAGTAATAATGAATGTAGTATGACGGTTGGCAGTCGCCGTGTGCATGCAAAACACGCGCGAGTGTTTGCAAATAAAACGAAATGTTTGCGCGAGCGCGCGGCGAGCGGGAGTTTGGCTATAAGCGTCACGTTTCTCTCACCGGAATGATTCGCTAGCCTAGCCAAAGATTATTAAAACGATGAGAGAGAGAGGCGAGAGCGCAAGTTTGTTGCAAACTGCGCAATTTCTTCACCAACCGATATATTTGATTAGCAATCAATCACCTTGGTTGTTTAAATTCCACACTGGGTTTGCAATCGAATCACCGAAAACAGTCCGGGGTGCGAGTACCGAGTCAATAATGGCCGCTTGTACCGAAGGGACACCGTCACTACTACTAGTTCTTCTTCTACTTCTTCGGCGGACACAAATCGGCAATCGAAGGAAGGCAAATTGTAGACGGGAGCGGGCGCGCGCGTGCTCTCGCGCTTTGTTGCTGGCGGCGGCGGCAACGTGACTGCCTGCTGGCGGCTGCTGCTGCTCGTCGCGACGGCCGGCGTCGTCGTCGTCGTCGTCGCCGCCGTCGTCGTTGGATTCGTTGATGACGCCACGGCGAGAGGAGTGAAACATACGCACTCGACCCCACTTTCGCCGTACGGCGCGCGGTGCGGTGCGGTGGGCACTCCCCCGCATATTGCCCTTGTGCGTTATTTTCGAAACGCATCGCATCGCACACTCCACGTCTAGCCAGCCCTAATGTGCATGTGCATTCGTGCATTTCGCCCGGCGGAATCGAAATAGATAGGCGATTGGAATGGGTAGATCGCGAACGGTTGCGCAGGACGAAGAAAGGGCAGCCGAACAATGCGCACCAGGTGCCGTCCGTTTGCACAAATGGAAAAAAAACTTACACCTGATTTTTATGCCCTTGCTATAGAACTTCAAATCCATGGATTAATTTCAATATTTTCTGCGTTAAAATATCCTTGGTAGATCAATGTTGCACGTGCGAGCGAGTGATCATGATTATATAATGTATGTTTGTGTAATAAATCGATTATTATTGATCGACGATTTAATTGTTTCCACATCACGCAACAATGGATTGGAATTTGCGTGGGTTATTAATTACCCAATAATTGATAAACACTCGTACGTGAATAATGCGTTACTAAAAAGATATTTATCGAAATCCATTGTGGATAGTTTGTGACTGTACAGTCATCGCCATCTTACGAGAAACAAATAGTCAAATAAAGATTGTAATTAGTTAGTAATTAGTTTTCCGCTAATTAAACTAATTTTTATTATCACAGTTTTATCTAAGAGTTTTTTTCGCCGTTCATTAACAGTTTATCAGTGATAACAGTAACAGATCATCACGAAAGACGTGCAAAATTTTCCTAGTTTCCTTTATCACTTTAAATTCGAAGATCCAAGGCCACGACTGATAAAATAATGTCAAACCGGAAGCAAACCATCTAACCTCGAAAATTTCCAAAGTAATCACCATTTCCCTCCCATAGATAACTCATCAATACCGGAGTAATGATAAGAGCATTGTAACTAAACACGTGTTAAACGTGACTTTACCTGATTCAAGTTTTTTTCTTCCTGCAGGCGTCGACCATGCAGCAGGAGCAGCGCCGTGAATTCCGCCACCTTTGGCTGCTGGGCATCGCCATCCACGTCCTGACATTCCTCTTCGTGCTCGACCTGTACTTCACGTCGCCCATCAAGCATGGCATGGCAGCGCATCGCATGCAGGATGCGGCGCCGCTCGCCCAGCGGCTGGTGGTCTTCATCGCGGACGGTCTGCGTTCGGAGGCGATCTACACAGACGCGCATCACGCAAGAGTCCCTTACCTGAGGTACATTAATTTCCGATGTGGCAACGATGGATAGATGGATAAATTATGTCCTTGCAGTGATCTGCGGTTGGCGCGCGCTTGCTCGTGGGGCGTGGTGCATACGGGCGTGCCGACCGAATCGCGGCCCGGCCATGTGGCGATCTTTGCCGGCCTCTACGAGGATCCCAGCGCCATTATGACCGGCTGGCAGGCAAACACCGTCGAGTTTGATTCGGTGATCAACCAAAGCCACTACGCATGGAGCTACGGCAGTCCGGATATTGTAAAGATCTTCACTAAGCAGGATCGTGCAAAGTTGCACGTGGAGTATTACGATCCGGAGCGCGAGGATTTCTCTGGGCGTACGTCGACCATTCAGCTGGACGCGTGGGTGTTTGAGCGTGTTGGGGCGCTGCTCACACCGAAGGGTGATAGTTGCGAGGCGCGTTTGGTACGGAAACGCTTAGCGAGCCGAAAGTTGCGGGTGAAAAGAGAAGAGTTGGTGGCGCGACGTGAGGAATGCGCCAGTCAGCTGAAGGCATGCGTTGGAGATGATTATGAGTGTTATCGCGAGTTTAAGCTGTGCGGGGATGCGGTGTCTTCGGTTGAAGCGGCCATCGCCATCGAGGAGGTGGATTTGGGCATGGACGCGTTGAATTTGTTGGGGTGCAAGAAGCACGAGCAGGAAAACTACGAACCGTTGCGACAGCAAGGGAATATCTTCTTTCTGCATTTGCTGGGGATGGACTCGGCGGGGCATGTCCACAAACCGGATTCGAAGTAATTATAACCGCCGCAATCTGTAGTTTGTATTAACCGAAGATTATTTTTGTAGGGAATATTTGGATAACCTCAAAGCCCTTGATAATGGCATCAGGGACATGGAGCTGTTGTTTGATCAGTACTTCGGGGACAATCAAACGGCATTCCTGTTCACTTCCGACCATGGAATGACGAATTGGGGTTCGCATGGGGACGGCTCTGACCATGAGACGGAGGTGCCGTACATCGTTTGGGGCCGCGGCGTTAAACCCAATCCGTTTCGCGTTGATCTACGGCAGGCGGATCTCGCCCCATTGATGGCATCCCTTATCGGTATTCCCATTCCGGTTAATTCCGTTGGCATCCTGCCGCATGGGATACTTAATGGCACGTATAAGCAAATCGCTGAGGCGGTCTTTGCGAATGTCATGCAGCACATCGAACTTTATCAACTATTGCTCAAGGAGTTTGATAATGATCCGCTGTTTGACGAATACGCGGCGTTCCGCAACGACTACATTGCCGAGACCGTGGAACGCATGCGGCATGCGCTCAGTGCCCAGGGCGAGCTGCAGCAGGGTGTTGTCAAAATGGGCGAGGCATTGATGAAGGACATTCTTGCAGCCAATCAGTACATGCGGAACTTTTACTTTAAACCCAAAATGGCCACCGTGATGGTGGGTTTTGTACTGTGGATTCTCTATCTGGCTCTGTCGATCCAGCCGGCGGTGGATCAGGTTGATGATCAGGTGGTTGTTTGGCAGTACAACTTCCGGATTGCTGCTATGATGATGACCCTGGTAGCAGTAATCTATCTGAAACGTGAGTGACGGATGAGACATATATGGATTTGTTGCAATTACTATTTTCTTTTGGGAATAGTTTTAGAAGTCAAGTATTTTACGTATCTCTATCCGATGTTCCCGATGGGTGTGCTGACCATACTCAGCGACGATCGCGCCGTCGTCAATCAACTGCTCATCATCTGCCGCATGCGCAATCGCACCAATTTCCTGCTGCGGACTTGTGTATACGCCGGATTGGTGCAGATGCTGGTGTTGGGCTTCTTCAATCGACTGTTTTGCGCCGGTGTGATTGTCATACTCGCCGTGTGGCTCACTCAGAATCGCCTGCGCATCGTGCAGAAAACCAAATGGCTTGCGGCGACTTGTCTGCTGGCCGTGCTGCAAATCATCGAGCCAAACACGAAATTTAATTATTACGGATTGTTAGTTGAATAGTTGAATTTGGATCCTCAATCAAAAGTTTTACTAACCTTCTGTTCATAGGTTACTCGGATCCGTGATATGGATCTGCATCTACGCCATATTTATTCTCCCAGAAGGTCGTGCATATGTCACATTCTTTGACCTCAAGTACAAAGTCCTTACCCGAAACATCTTAGTGAGTCCATTGATTCTTTATGGGATTGGTGCATTAAATGCATGGTATGTGGCATATGCGTTCGACTCGGAAGTGGGTTTGTCGGATATGAACATGGTCATCTCATGGGCGATCAGCTGCATGGTGCTGCTCCTCATTCCAACAGCGCCGCGCGGGATTCTAACACGTTTCAGCCATATTGCGGCATGCCTGATTGTGCCGTACGCGCTAATGGCGGTCAACATCGATCTCATCTTCTACACGATCCTCGTGCTGAGTCTGCATTATTGGATACGCACCGAGGCGGAAATGCATGCGCCGGGTGGGTCACTGATGCTCACGCATTTCAGCGTGAGCTTCACACCGCATCCGTTGCCGGATCTTGCAGCGCTCTACCGCCGAACCTACTTTTATGTATGTAAAACAACCGGAAGTGAGCGAATCGGATGTCAATTTGTTTGTTGCAGTTAGCACTTACAGTATGCTACTTTTTTGCCATTGGCAATATGGCGAGCTTCAACGGTTTCGATCCGCAATGGACACGCGCGTATGTGGCTACATTCAATCCCTTCCTCATGGCGACGTTGATCCTGGTGAAAATGATTGTGCCGTTCTTCCTCATCACCTGCGCGTTCTACGCCATTGTGCTCTACACGCGCTCAAACTATACGAATGTGTTTATGATCCTGTTGCTGTTTCTCGATCAGATGGTCCTGAACTTTATGCTATTTGTGCGCAACGAGGGTTCGTGGAAGGATATTGGTAAGTCGCTATCGCACTTTGCCGTCATGGAGGCGATGGCGCTGGTGATGCTGGTGTTCTTTGGCATTGCGCGGTATGTGTGTACGTTTCGCATTGGTGATGCGGGCACCGGATATGAACCGCGCATGGCGGCCGACCATAAGGTCAGCGTGGAGGAGGGCGATAGAAACCGTTTGGGTATTACGACACGTGTCGATGTTAAAGCTGCTTATACGAGTGACGGAATAAATAGACGATGGTGGACGTACCTGTGTCGTTTTCGTGTAGATAACCCCAACCCCAATTTGGAGTGCAATTTCGAGGAGTCGACTGATGCGCAGAGTGATACATCGGATTTATTTACGTACTACTTGAATCAAAGTATGGCTACACAAGTAGATCACCGTGGTAGTGATTATAATGAACTATTTGATTATTATTTGCACCATGAATACATCAAGAACCGCAAATACCGTAATAAGGATGGTGATGAAGTAGAGTCGTCATCATCATCGATGTATTCCGCACGTAGTACGGAATTAGAACAGGAGATACCCGTTAAAGAAAGAAAAGTTTATGATTGTTTGACACTCACTCAATTTGTGGAGTTGATTAACATTCAAAACACAGAACCGCCGCTATTCGAGAAAAGTCCGGTGGCATTTAAGACTAGAACGCGTCAAAAATTAAAGCATAAGAAGAGCAAAAAGCATGTAAAGCGTAAACATGAAATCTTTACTAATACTGACACGAAGAAACCGGAAGTGCCCAAGTTGAACATGGAAATAAAGAAGGTACTGCGGAAGATTGAGAATGTAGTGGTGGACATTGAAGAAGAACGAAGAGAAACGCCAAAACCACACTATTTTGAGCATCAAACAATGCAATTAGCTGACATAGCGGATTATAAAGCAGATATGTCTGCGAGTAATGTGCAGACTCATATATTTGTTAATACAACCCCAACTCAATGCCGACTTAGTAATCACGATATTAGTGTTAACACTGCTGCGGAGAATGTGCCAAAAGTGGACAAACAAATGAAAAAAGATGTTGAGGTCGATACAAGAATGAATCAATCACATCTGCGGCAAGAAACTATTGAAATTTTAAATATAATAAATCAGATGCTTGATGTAGACGTACACCAAGTGCAGACGGATGTTGTTGCCAGTCTTGAGGTTAGTACTAATACTGAACAGGGAGCGAATAAAAACGGTAAACAAATACAAGGAAATGTTTCCAATGGAATTGAGGAGGACGGAACACTAAAACAACCACATCTAAAACAGGAAACAATTGAAATATTGAATATAAACGATGAGCAGAAGTTTTCCAGCGAGGCACAAACAGAAACTTTAATAGGTATTACTAAGCACACTCAATGTAATGACCGAAACCATCACCGGAAGCGTGAAATAGGTCAACAGACAGAAAAGCATCTTAATCTCAAATCGGAAACAACTGAAATATTGAATATAACCAATCAGCAACTGTCTGTGCAAAAATCT
>JARJDR010010716.1:0-12908 GCA_030264135.1 Myllaena sp. GC000078 | reverse complement strand
GATTAGGGCAACGCGCATATGATTTGTCGGCTTTTCAAAGATGACTAATACATTTCTGCGCCGTGTGTTGCGACCAAAGAAATGATGTATGGGTGGAACGCACAGAATGGTGCCGATGGCTGGGGATAACTCGCCGCCAGTAACTTTGCGAACGAGCGGGGCACGTATGACCGGTATGACAAACAGTTTCGGGTCCTACCACGCACGCCGCCGCCGTCAGGATGCAGGATGTGGCCCGACGTCCTGCCGGCCCATTTACCTCTCTCCGCGCAAGCCGACCACCTACGTCTACGCCCCGCTGGCTGGAAGTTCAATGAGATTTCATCATTCAGAAGGTTCAACTTGTTTACGTATAAATTTAATTAACGTTTGCATAATTAAGCAAACAGCGCGCAACTTGCGCCGGCGGCGACGCGACGGGGGCAGGACGACCGCGTCAGACGTCGGTGGCGCTGATCGTTATATTATATATCCGGATTTATTTCCGGCCCGCGCGCCGGATGTCGCCAGTTAAAAGCGTTTACGTTGCGTGTTTGCACTCGCATTGTGAAACTTTTCAATTTCACCCAATTATTTGAGAAAATATTAATTGACTATACTTCACTTAATTTCTAGTCCCATGATTAATTGCTTCCCGAAGCCGACATCATTAATTATCGAATCTTATCACTTATAGTGCATCTAAATTATGAATATCATATCGAGCGGCGCATATTGTGCGAAAGTAGTAGTATGCAAATGAAGCAAAAAAGGCGCTGAAGCCCGGGAGTGGGCGACATCGGCGAATCAATTCATCGACTAAAATATTCATTCATTATATATTCAACAAGTTAATTCGGTGCGGACTAAAAAAGCGGAAGCAGAGTGCGCTCCGGGGCGACTTTTGGTATTGGCCGTCGTTGAGAGAGGCGAGGGTAAAGCGCCCACGAGTATGATTGATTGATCGTCCAAGCCGCACCGTTTTTTTTTCTTCTCGCTTTCAAAAATTTATTAAATATATTTATTGGAAAATTTGAAACAGTGCATCAACATTATCGTTACATTATAATGACTACCATATATCAATTATCCCATCGCTGTCGAAACTAATGCTATAACACAACTCGGACGCAATTAATTTCCATCGTACGCATCTCTCGCTGAACACGCATTTCGCCATTGCGGCAGGCAGCATAATTATTACACGAAACCCTCTGCTGAATTGATGTTCGACCCGTTCACCCCACGCACGGTAATGTGATCGAATGCAATGCGTACATAGTCAATGTGTTCGAAGTAGCATTGGCGGGGCGGAGGGTGGAAAATGAGGAAGAGGGAAACCGGCAGGACGCATTTGGAAATTGCAAACTTGAAGGAAGATCTATGTCCCTTATATTTGTTACCGCTGCCGAAGAAGAAGAAGAAGAAGAAGGGTGCGCTCGCAGTTTGATGGAAACATTAAAAATTCATCGACGAATGTGCGTTGCGCCACAAAAATACATTCAGGACGACGCGCATAAATATTCGTGGCATCTTATCGCGGATCATGTCGTCAAAAAGCAGTTGCGCCACTGCAAAGCGCGAGCAGTGTATAATATATAATAGTGATACTGGAAAAATTTACCTGTTTGCATTTTGTTACAGTACCACCCGACATTCTTGACTACCCCACTAGCACGGACATGGTAGCGCGCGAGGGCTCCAACGTCAGTTTGCGATGCGCCGCCGCTGGCTCGCCCGAGCCGACGATCGCTTGGCGGCGCGAGGGCGGCGAACCGATACCACTTGGTAACGGTCAGGAAGGTATGTACGTCATCCACGTCAGGATCATTTAGTATGCCATATTTTGCGGACGCGAAGCGGATTATCCGCACCTCCTCGTGCGCTGGCATGCAAACGAGCCGCAAAAGCGATCGTTTCGCGCAGGATTTATTATTTATTTAGAATTTTCCAGCGTCGGCGTCGGCGTCGCCCGCAGTGTATTTTATTCATCGCGCACGACGGCTAAATGATAATTGCCTTTGCGTTCCTTGTTCACGATTATAGCCGAACGTTTTCCGGTGGGGATTTATGAATGTTTTAGATTCAGTGCGCCGATACTCTGTTTGTATTACATTAACAAACTCTCTTCCCCCGTTCATTGTTTCTTAATTCTTAAGCACACATACGAAGTGGAATGCTTCCTTCTTCAGCTTAAATTAACACCATCCGCGTGTTTTTTTTTTGTTCTCGGGTGCAGACTAAACGCATAAAGCTCGCGATAATGTCAGCAATTAAGCCCGATTTCGTACATATCCCTTCCAAAACGCTTCCCGTCGGGTCCTTAACAGGATGATATAATAACACATCAGTCGCTTAGTCCGCTCACACGCCCTGCTGTTTGTATTATCAGCTAGCGCTTCCGCGCGGGGTTGTCGGCGCACACATACCACCAGAATCCGATATGTAGATTAAGCGGGACGTGCGCCTTTGTTATCCTGCATCACACGTGCCTACTAGGCACTGCTAGGCAACACACCTGGTGGAGGAGGACCATCGTCGTGCTATTGTTATGTAAATGCTCGTCAGGATGATATGCTCCTTCGCGCTGGGTGCATGGACCACGTCAATGACCCAACCAGTCGTCATTCTTCCTATCGCAGAAAATCTGTTTGAGTTGGTGATGCGGTTGACAACGCTTGTAGAAAAAGATGAATTTTAATTTGCGCTTGCATGCGCGTCCCTGTGAAATGTATGCTTATCTTGCGCGGCATTTGCATTTAGAATGAAAGCTAGATCGTTTCTTTTTCTCGCCCTCCCCCGTAGTGCTGATGGTGAGCAGAATCGAATGTGTGTAATCGTCGAGCGTGTTCTTGCGATCATCGGCCAGCCGCGCAAACCGCGATTAGTGTCGCGATTCCCATTTCCAATTGGCCCGCCTCCCAAGGCATTAGCATGCATCGGTGTTGCGCAATACGCGCAATTTGTAACCGGGCATGTAATGACAGCTGAATTTTAAATATTCCCATTCCCGATTTCTATTCATAATCGCGCCGAGAGTGTCGCGCTAAAGTGGAACTCTCTGCTGCGTGTGGGGTGGGACGCGCGGGGTTGGAACGAGATCAAGTGCGCCGCGGCCATTTTCGACCGGGTGCTCAGGCTTAAAAAAAGCTCATCATCATTTTACTTTAATGGAATTTTTCGACGAATGGCGCGGTGGCGAGGAGGCGAAATGGAAATGCTACGAGACGCCCCGACGTTTGGGCTGGGGAAATGAATAAGAGTACTGTAAATATAATTAGTACTAAAAAGCGCAATTCTAAATTGAATCAGTTGCGACTCTTCACAATTTCATTTTGCGCTTGCAAAATCTTGCAACGTGCATATTTTCATTTTTCATTTTGATCAGTGCAGCGCAGGTGAGCAAATGCGAATAGGTTCGGTTATTGGGCGGCATGGAGTACATCAAAAGCCTCCGCGCAGGATCAAAAGCGATTTGGTGTGGTCCCTAGCCGTGAAGCTCTTAGCCAATTGATTCGCTCTGTGGCGGCGTATTGCACCATTTGCATGGAGTGCATGAAGGGCACGATTTGATTGATAGACACTGCCATCGAATGGATCACTGAAAAATTACCATTGCTCTTTTTTTTCTCTTCGTTCAGTGACTATACAACCATAAATTACCTATGAAATTACATCCAACGCACACGTCATGTTTACCAGCGCGTAAATAATATTAATTAGATGCGCATTACCATTGCCTCGAGCTGTTTATTTAAAACTTTTTCTCCTTTGAAGCGTTGACTTTATGCCGTGGAGGGTGGGGTGGAGCGGGATGAATATGATGACGCCCAGTGCGCACCTGAATTATTCGCATCGCATTACAACGCGCGTATCGTTCATATTATGAGCACGGTCGAGTGCTTCTTGCCCACCGCCGACCGAGCACTAAATTATTTAATTTGATTTGCTCTTGATCTTTTTCCGCCACCAGCTCTCCACGTGCTTCGAGTGTTTGGATAAGCAGTAAAATCTGATTAGGTTTTTGCAGATGCGCTTTTACTCAAAAGTATGCTTCTCGCTTAATTCGCGTATAACGATTTAAAATTTTATTTAAAGTTTTTGCGTGCCTTTCACGCGTTTCTCTGTTATCAAGGTACTGAGAAAACAGGGAAAACATTTTAACATTTGCATTAAATTACGAATTTTGAATTAATTAAGTGAATGCGTTGCAGAGAAATATCCGGAATTATTTAATTAGCAATTGCTAATCTAACGCAATTCGAAAATATATTTGCCGGTATAGAATTGAATATAATGATCAAACCACACGCGTTCATTATTTGGTGCAAACAATAGCTTTAATTATTGCGATCCGCATTCAAATAAATGCACGGAATGTGTTTTTTGCAAGAGTAATTATTTTTAGTTGGCGAAACCATAAATTTACGCGCTCCTTTAACGTCTTCATTTTCTATTCGCGAAAAGATTACGAATCGATGCAATTTATGCGCGAATGGGGTAATTGGCATAAATCACGCTCGGCGCGAGCGCCACGATTTTAATCGTTTTAATACAAAACATCAATTACGCTTGTAAAATGAAGCGAAACTCAAGTGTCTCTCGTTTGCCGGCTCTATCTCGGGCTGGTATCGGGGCGCTCAGCGGGTGGGAAATAACCGAAAATCACGAAACGCAGGCGATTGCGAAGAAGTTATTTCTTATCGGCTGCGGCGCGCGGCTGCCCGCAAAGGTAAACACTCGACGACAATCGGTTGCGGTTGCCCGCAAACAATATCAATCGGCTGGGCTCATCGAGTTGTTTATAGAGTGGTTTGTCGGCAATCCTATTTTAGAATCATTTATTTATGAGTCATTTAAATACGAAAATTACCCTCGGCGCGGACGGTCGCGTTATCGCAGCGCATGAGCACTTCATTAACAAGCGTTGGAGGGTGGGCCGCTAAGTTATGGCAGCGAAGATTATCGACAATCTTAATGAATGCGGCTGAACACAATAGTGCGCGCTCGGAATGCGCTCCCGTTGCAAAAGAAGAGTTAATGGTGGTTTGCGGCCGGCGCGACGCGGCGCTTTCCACGGGGTGGCACACACTAACCAACCCGGAACTCTTTACGCGCTTCTCACGTAAATCATACGCGTGTACATGCCACACATATAGCAACAACGAGAAATAGAAACCGAAACTTTGCCCTTATTTATCTGTTTGTTGGCCGGCGGATGCTGGACGGGAAAACCGCCCTAAGCCGCGCGCCGATATTACGTGCGTCGCGGAGCGTGAAAAAAAAGGAGCCAAAGCTTTCTTTCTTCTTGTTCTTCGGCGACTAGTTTTCTATTTTATTTCGATTTCGTCTTCGCGGCAAGGATTGGATTGAGGCTAGTGGATCGCGCGGTGGGTGGGCGGAATGCTGTTTTTTTCCGACACAAAACGCCGTCGGGGGGATTGATACTGCGCGATACTGAATGTGTAACCCTTTTATTAAATATCATCCAAAATTTTATCGCATGCGGTGCGGCGAATTTATCGATGCCATACGCATTGCGTCGCGCATTATTTATTAGCGACCACCCACACGGCGCGCCGGCATAAATAACACACACCACATTCGCGAACAATAAATAGCTATTCATCTTTTTGCGTGCGCGCATATTTTCGACGTGTCCACCGGATTTCCGCGCTAATTTCCAATCGGAATTGATCCACCACCGCCCCACAAACACACGCTTCATGCCCGCGCGATAGATGATGAAGAACGATCGGCTTGTAAAATTTCTCGCAGTATTGTGTAAAACTCACTCTCCCGAGCACTTCGTTTGGTGAGAAAGGGAGTGTGAGTGGTTTAATGGGAAACGCGATGGATGTATTGTCGATGATGAGAACCAACACCTCAAGAAGACATATATCGAGGGTGTGCGAGTGTGAGCTGGTGGCTGCGCATTAAAAGCGAAATGATTCGTCAACGTAATCGCATCGTGAGTTGCTAACAACCCTGCTCTTCGGGGCGCGCGCTCGCTACCAAGAGAGGAACATTGATTTTCCATTAAAACGAAGGAAGAACTGTCAGATTGCTGCTACATGACTCGTAACCTATTCACCTCGTTTTCCTTCCCTACTTCGAGCTCGGCGGCGAAGGGCGGGGGTCGCATAAAAATGTGCATAAAAAGTGCATTAGACACATTCGTATCCCGCCCCCTCCCCACACGCATGCAACATACATAATAATTTCATCAAGTTTTTCTCTCCGTATTCAACCCCATTCATTAATTATGTAAGAAATATTTTATGCACTGGTAATAAGCGCATATGCCGCGGCCGGCGTCGTCGGGGTCGTATAAAAATGATATTTTAATATCGCCCCGCGCAATATAACCCTTGCGCCGCACCTAATTACTGCGCCATAAATTACTTTACGCCGGCGCGGGGTTCGTCGGTGCAATTTTCCTATGCGCGCGCGCTTTTTTCTGTTCTCCGCCGTTTCGACGACTTTTTTCGGCTATTCACCGTGTTATTCGTCCAATTAAAATTTAAATGCGCGCCCGTGGAGGGCGCTGATTTATACACTCATAATTTATCGTCCTGCGCCCGCCGAGGAGAGTGATCACGATAACAAGATAATATTTTAACACTTTGCGGAGGCGCGTTGCGTGCCGGCGCCGAACGCCGAACGGGTTCGTTAAGTCCGGCGAGTGGAAAATAGAAAATGTTTGCGTGTGCGCGAGAAGAAGTAGGCATTGTGCGTGCACGGCCAATTACACACGCTCTCGCGCTCATATGCTCGTACATCAAACTTGATGTTTCGACGTCAGCCACCCCCCGTTTTCGCTACGCTCGCTGTCGGGCAAACTGCCGGCGAAAAGAAATATTACAAAGGGAATATGTCAGGATATTAATTACTCGAGTTGGAGATTTCTGGCAGAGAGGGTTGGGGAAAACAAGGTTTATGATGGGTGGGGGTGGATCGAAAATGGTGTCACAAACTCACTAATGTGGCGCAAAGTTTGTCACACCGAAACCTCGGAGCGCGTTCGACACCCGCAACAACTTATAGTCGTCGTCACCCACCGCCCGATGTCGATTACATCCTCCCCACGAAAGACGCTGCGGCGCTATTGTGCGGCAGGGTGCGATTTAATTCGTTATCGATGTTAACAGTTCATTAGTAGGCAACTCGGCGGTGCGGCGCTAGGAGAGAGCGTCTCATTAATTATGATTGTTGGTTGCAGTGGCGACGGTCGATGGCAGCGTCTTCAACATCAGCAAGGTGAATCGCCTGCACATGGGGCCGTATTTGTGTATTGCCTCCAACGGTGTGCCGCCATCCGTCAGCAAGCGCATCATGCTCATCGTACACTGTAAAAACACCCCACTTGTGTTGCCTAAATCCTTATTTCACGCGACGATTTTCATTCAAGTCCCGCCAATGATATGGATCCAGAATCAATTGGTGGGCGCCATGGAAGGCCAGCAAATCACGCTCGAATGTCACTCGGAGGCGTACCCGAAGTCGATCAACTACTGGACAAAGGATTCGGGCAACATAATTTCGCAAGGTACTCACTGCCTTGTTATACTAATAATTTCTGAGCGCTTTGTGATTGCGATTGTAACCCGGGCGCAAATCGATCAGCCAGCGAACGCGCTGGCGAATTGTTATTTATTCGGATCAAGTTTGCAATTTCAACGCGCACTTGCGCGCGAGCGCAGATTGGATAAACAGAGGGGTGGTGCAGTTCTCATCTCAAGCGCTGGTGTGTGTTGTTTTGCCACGCGACGTATTCTCTGTGCGCGAGTTATCCTGTCATGTGTGCAACGCGCGCGCCTCGTCTTCGCTCGTGCGCGTCCAAGGATTATGGCAAGATATTTGCGTATTTGCACAACGATTTGCCGGCGCGCGACAACATTCGCGCCATGCACCGACGCAACCTCTCACGCCTATATTTGCGTTAGTTACCTTGTTTTCGCGGCGGAATAATGCAACAGCCAACAATGGCTGCCGGCTTGCCATTATTTATTGGTACACCAACAATATCTAAGAATCAAATTGTTTATAAGTTTATTTGAATGCAGTGCCACGCTCGTCCATTTGTGTTATTTTCCATTTCGTCGGAAGCAAGCGGAAGGGTTTTATCGAAAGGTGTGCAACTACGTAACGACTTCGGGGATGAAAATGACAATGTGCTGGCATGAATATTTCAGCAGCGCACGCTTTGCCAAGGATGGTCGTCGGCTGCCACTACTCGTACTCTGCGACACACGGCAGTTTTTGACGCGATCCTTAATGAACAATTCATATGTTGAACTTGTAATGCAATTGCCGGTTTTTTTTCTCCGGCGCTCACGTTCCGTGAGCGTCTTGCGTGAGCATTCCCAGTGGAATAGGACACACGAATGGAAAGATCACACACGTTGCGAAACGAACGCTGACTGCTGCACACGCTAGCTTGTCGCGTTTTGTTGCAATCATTGCCAATTTGCGAATTTGTCGAACTCGACCTGCATGCAATCCAGGCGACCGCGTTGCGCTCCTTATCGGATGGGCAGCACGCCGGGCTCGGGCGGGGAGGGAGGGTGGATGATGGCTAAGATTTATATAGAGTTTGGGTAATTTTAGTGAGTTTCGCGATGATTTACTGACCGCGCCGCACATGGGATGTGCAATAAATACACAACTTGTGACGTGAGATTAACACGGCGCGCGACCTTACTTAAAATTGGCGCGTTGTGGCCAATGCAGGTGCTATTCCGATGCGCTGTTTTTTTATTTTCTTGCCGGTTTTTCGCGTCGAAGAAATCGTAAAGCATATTTATTATCACATTCAAAGGCGCGCTGCCGTTTCCGGGCCGAGGCCCCGCAGCCGTAAGTTTCGCATATATATTCATGATATATTAATTCAATATCATTCGCTCGCAGGCGCAAACTTTTTCCGGCGCGTGGCTTTCAGTTTCACACATCGGTGTGCTCATTATTTTCAATGAAAGTCCTCTGGCGCAATACCGCGAAAAACTTTCGCGTATCGATTGCCATTAATTTCCATACTTGGCCATTTCTTTAATATACTCTGCGCGCGTTTTTCTGCAGGTGCAAAATACGAACCGGTGCTGGTGGACAACGCCTACAAGGTGCACATGAAGCTCACCATCCGCTCGGTGGTCGCCTCCGACTACGGCTCGTACAAGTGCGTCTCCAAGAATTCACTGGGTGAAACTGACGGCACGATCAAATTATACCGTAAGTTTTTCCAGCGTGTCCACTTTCTTACCCGCACGAAAGTGGTGCCGGGGGTTAACAAAATCCACGATCAAATGGGATTCATCGAAATCGGATGCAATTCAGCGCTGCGTGAACCGCACGCTCGCATTGTGCGCACGCGGATCGTCTGTCATCGCAAGCAGACGACGAGCGACACCGCAAACAGCTTTTTCCTTGCTTTCCGCGTAAGAAGAAGAAAACGGTCGCGTCACGCGCATCTGGCATGCGAGTTGCGTGGGTGTTTGCACTTAGGACGGCGACGGCGCTCAACGGGGTGGCGCGTCCTTTGAAAAGCGGCGCACAAAAATAGTTTATCTGCGGGGGGAGGCGAATGATATCCTCCCGATATTGTGCCGCGCGGCGGCAACGCGCTCAATGGATATTGTCGATGTCGTTTTGAAGGCACGCGCCCGGTAGCAAATGAAGTGTCAGCATCCGTAAAAGGCACGCCCGCGGAGAAGAGAGATGCTCGTCTGAGATTACCTTAATTGAATCTCCGTTCCACACTTACACTGCTTTGAATTCCAATACACAAACACTTTCCCGCTTCTTAAGCCGGCGCGGCGCGCCTTTTCACAAACACTCCACACTTCACAACCTCCCTCAGCTGAGATGTGCTTAATTATGCTTTTATAGATATACCCACGCCCTCAACGCAAAAAGTAACCACTAGCACAACGACGGTAGCGCCTATTAGGACAACCGTTGAAAAAGGTAATCACTTAATTTCGTAGGCGCCTGTGAAATCACACCTCGTTGTCGTCAACGAGCGTATCCCGACTTGTTTCGTTGCGCTTTTTTGCAGACGTCGCCAAACAGCGCAACCGGCAAAGGGAATCCAGCAATCAGGATCTGAGCAGTAATGAGATCTTCGAAGCGGAACCGAACAAGGAGCGAGGTAGGCGGGTTGGGAAGGCTCATCATGATTGCGAGAGTTGCGTGTGTATGATTGTGTTGCGCTCTATTTGCAGATCTCCGCTTGCGCAGCAGCCCCAGCGACTCCAGCCGCGAGGAGCTATCCGCCAGCGATGAAGAGTTCAATTTTCCTTCCCGCCATGCTAGAATTGTGTCGCGACCTTGTCTCTATCTTCCGCTCCTCGTCGCAACCATCCTGTTATTGTAAATACCTATAAATGACATGTCCTCGCCGTGAAGTTGCGATAAAAATGCATTCATACTGTTACCAAATCGTCATCCGATCAAAATATAGGTTTAGCGTATCCATTTCGGTTGTAGTCAAAGAAATTGATCGAGTGATCGATTGCTAGATCGATCGATTACCGGTATAAATGTTTGCATGTACAATAAGAAATAAATAAGTAATTTGTGTTATCCACAAGTAATAATACAGCGGAGGAAAAAAAAAGTTGGTTGTACATATTAAGGATTCAGAAGAAAAACGTGTCACTTTCTAAAAGTAATAGCTTTGGGAAAGAAGTACGGATGCTGTTGTAAATTATCAAAATTTATTATGAACAATTAGATGTATCCGATAAAACGAGAGAGACTGAACACATGTGTCGACGCCAAGCAAAATAATAAAAACAAAAAAGAATGTTATGCCTGTGTACATAATTGGCGTACTCAATTATTTCAAACACCTCGATCCATTTTCCGCTTCATTAGTGCGCTATAAACGAGCATCCTTTTCGCGCATTGTGCGGCGGGATTAATTTGATGGCAAATCTCTCGCGCTATTGTCTCGATCAAAAAAGCTGGCAATCATCACAAATAACGAACCGTCGACGGCGTCGACGTGGCAACCTACGACCTAACAACCGCGACATTCTCGCTGCGGGGCAGAAAGACGCTGCTTGATGCGACAACCTCTAACAAAACACAAGCACCGCGGCGCGGCATCAACGAATGAAGCGCGTAAGAGAAGAGCGCGGCCGCTGCGAAAACACCGCATTTACATGAGGATTGAAGTCCTTTTGTTCGACGCCAATTCTACAGCGCAGCGATGGGACGAATATAGAGGACGACCTGAGGATTTGTATTCATTCTATCCTTTTGTCGCAATACGGGGTCGACGGCGTCCACTATTTGCCGGTAAACCTCTTGAGATAAATTGAAGATTTGCGAGTATAATTACAAGTTAAATCTGTAATGCGATATCGTAACCGATCGACCACCCCAAGCAGAAGCGGTCGTTTTGTTGATTTATATGCAAATTTCCGTGTTCGTATGTCAATACATACGTAAAGGGCTAAATGATAAAAGATGTATCTTTTATGTCATATCTATAAGATTATATAAAGTATAAAAAAACATAATACCTATAAAAATTGTCTTATCGCGACTATAAAAATCATTTTACGAGTGAATGAAGCCGATATTGTCCTTAAACTTGGCTCGTGTCCTGTAGGAGTATATTGTCCACCATTATATAAATGATATAAAGCTCCGTTATGAACTGGGTATAAAAATTGAAGAAAAAAGCGAAACCAAGCCAAGGCCAATAATAATGCAATCACTTCCGCTTTCCCATATGCATAAAAACAATATTTAATGGCTTTGGCTATCTGTATTTGTTGCACTTGTATGAACGACTTTTTGTGCTCCAGCAATTAAGAAAGTCAATTGCGGGAAAAACACAAGCAACCATTCAAATTGGTCCCAAATTTGTTGCAGAGAGAAGGGAAAACCGTCGTTACCACTCTCGCCGTTAAGTGGACTTTGCTGGTGTTAAGGACTTAATTTACAAAACGTTTACCGAAAACAACCGTCCGCAGCCGGCGGGCATGGAAGAAGTTGCGGTTGCGCCGACGAAGAAGAAGTGTGCGAGGGGTGGGTTGGGAGACGATTTGCCCAAGACGCGGACTGTAAATGACCGAACTTGCGGAGGGCTAACCATAAAGGGATTTCCGCCGCAGCATGTGCGATGATAAATTATGAAAATCGCCGCGTGGCCCGCGCAGTGGGCGGCGCAAGGCTAAAGATTACGAGACGAGTAATTTAATTTCCCGGTGGCGGGTTTCTTTCGACAGCGGCGGGCGGCCGAGAAAAGATGTTAATGTTCGACGTGCCGGAAGCTTGCGGAGGACATTAATACCTAATTCCAAGGCACCAAGGCACAAGGTGGCGACTGCAAATCGACAGATATTAACGCAAAGCGCAATAGTACTGCAGCATGAAAATGGGGCACTGAGCAGCGATAAAAGCATTCTTGATTTTTCGTACGTTGCATTCTGCTTCTTTACGAGTGCACCAAGCCCATGCTGGCGGGAAACAATGGTGCACACGACTGTGCTCATTGGAAGACGACGGAAATTGCCATCGGTGATAATATTCGAACGTCCGGCGCGCATTAAAGCGCGTCCGATCGGCGCTGGGTGATGTGTAGTGTGCACAGTAAACAAAAATCGGCGCGGTAGAATGAATCTAACAATACGTATCGATAAATTACGGCGCGTTGGAATTTAATATAAGGGGAAACGCTCGCGAGCTGAATTCTTGCTCGCGCGCGTTTTCCGGTTTGTTGTGAATTACTGCAAAAAACGCGTGACGCGTGAAAATTTGATTTATAGGGGAAAATTTCTACTATTTCCACATACATAATTTCGTTAAACAATAGCAGCTAGTTGCAAAACTAATCAAATTAAATAACTAACCTATTTTTGTGCACCATTAGTTTTTGTATACGTAGTCGTTGCCAGAAACAACAAGTGTAGGTCAGC
>JARJDR010010714.1:0-12037 GCA_030264135.1 Myllaena sp. GC000078 | reverse complement strand
TAATATTTGTTATTCCGATTATTTACCTGAAAATATTTAAATGGAAAATGGAAGTGAAGCTAGAAACACAATTTTACTACGGATAAGGCTTTAAATTAATTATTTCTGGTGAAACATAGATTCGAAGAGCGAAATGTCCGTGAATTGAATTCAATTCTGCGCATTTCATAGTTGCAACTTTTGAGTGTTTCGGCAAATTTTAATTAACTCTTCACTCCCATAACGTTTGTTTGATGTATTGTGCTGCGCACTGATTAATTTCACTGATTGATTGAAGATTACCGCACTAATCACATCCTCATTGCAATTCAGTTCCCATTAATAATTAATTTTAATCAATTAACGACTGTTTTTCCACATAAACGCTGCTATAAATAAGATAAATAACTATTTTAACAAATATTGCTCGTCACTTGTATGGTAGATATGATAGGTGAAGAGAAGTTATTTAATTTCATTTCCGTCACCAGTGATAACATTTTGTCCTATATCGTCGCTCATCGTGAACACTCGAAAGCATTGTAATATAACGACGACGACGTGAATAATGCACGGCGCGCCCTTAATTGACTGCTCGCAGCTCTCGCTCGTGCAATTGTTGTCAACGCTTGAATTTTGTTTGAGGCGCCTGTCGCGCGGCGCCGGCGCTCCCGCACAGACAGTGAAACATTCAAACACGTAACAATAATGACTTTCGGCATGAGTGACGAAAAAGGCTAATTGTTTAAAAGTTTCCCGCATATGACGACGACCAACGCACAAAGCACCGATTATTATGATTGCGCAAATTTGCGCGCGACTGCCTCAAATCTCTTATTTTATTTCCGTTCTCAAATATGAGAACATCCTTTTGCTTATTACAATTGCAACACTTTTTCGTGCTAGTGCTTTTAAACGTCATGCGGAAAATATGTAATTTCCGCTCCGAGCGGACGGACGTAACGGACATATATTCATATTGCGCAAGTCGTATAGAACAAAAACAACCACCGTTGAGTTTCAACCAATGTAATAATATGTACGCCATTACAACAAGGTGTGAAACATGTTGCGCGTTTGAACTTTTGCCCTATGCCAACTTTTACTCTGCGTACATTTAATTCCGAAAGTTAAATCTTAAAGTTTGCGTGTGTTTCTTTGCAACGGGGCGCGCTGCTTGCGCGGGGTAATCCAACTATGCGTGTTAACAAAGCGTGCCGTCAACATATTGCGAATATGAACTTGTTTTTGAATTATATAACATCTGCTCTGCTACGCTGTTGTAAATGTGGTCCGTTTTGCTTATTTGGCGTGTGTATTCTTTTGTTGCAGGTGAGTTTTCCGGCCAACTTTGCGAGCGAAGTGCTCAAGTCACAAAATGCAAGGCGCGTTGGGTGAGTGATTAACAATATGGAACGAGCCCGGGCGCTGCGTATTTGTTTTGTCGAAGGAAACTTTTAAAAATCTCTTCTCCCACGAAGCGGACGTGAGCGGCTATTTATTCTATTTACGAGCGCGATGCTTTTCCCCGCTTCGGAAAAGAAGTTAATGAGGCTAGTAAAACAGGGCAGCGCCCGCCGCCGCCGGGCAATGTGTCAGAGACGAAGAACTTGCAGAAAGAGCAGTCGTAAATTCTCTGGATGCTATATTAAATGTGGAACTCTATCGAGTTGCACCGAGTAATTAGTAATACTATTTACTCAACACTCACAATCAGCTTTGATGCATTTAATTAATTACGCGGAAATTTGCTTAGATATTTGCACGTTTCATATCGTGCCATAGTAGCATATTGCACATGCAAAAAAATTTCATTTCATCCAATATCCTTGCTAGGAGCGAAGATCCTTCTATCATCAATCGCACACAAACAGCACAAAAGCTGTGTACAAACCGCTTTTGTATGCGCGCGTAGGAAGCAGGAGAAGTGCACATCAAAGACTTTATTATTTCGATTCAACTTCCGGTCTTGCATCTTATGCAAGGCGCTATAAAAGCGGCTGCGCAAATCGAGCAACAAGCATTCAATGTCATCCGTTGCGGGCGGGGGATGTACGTATTATCATCGTGTGGTGCGCGGTTGATTTGACTCCTCGCGTTTCGTTTGCGCTAAAAAATGCAAAAAGTACAACACATGTGTCGAATGCATGCCAGGATCAAACATTATGTTTCGCCGCGCGCGGAGATTTACGATGGCGGTGCCTAAGTGCACTTTGTGTTTCGATATATGGGCACGAAGTCATCCCATTTCGCCGCAGCAACCGACGCCGACGACGACGACCGACGGCGCTCTGTGTTAGTTAACTATTTATTTCGTTCGTTCGTTCGGCGTCTGCGGAAAGTTGTTGCGTCGAAAGCAAACTTTGACTGTACACACGTAAAATTCGCAATTAACGTTGGGGGTTTCGTCCCTCCCCCGCGTCTCGCTTTTTTAGACTTTTCAAAGACTTGCCATTAGCGTAAATAGTTAATCTCCAATGCGGTTGGGCGGCGATTAATTCGCGTGGTTGGCGCGCGGGCGCGCACACATACGCGTGATTAATCAATCAATTTTGAGACGGTTGCGCGCCGGTGGCGGGTGAGAAAGGCAGTCAGCCGTTTCGATTTATATCGCCTTCGCGCGCCGCCGTGACAGGGATGAAACCGCGGTTTATATCCAGATAAATTATGCCGCAATGAGCACCGGGGTACAGATGGTGGCGGCGGCGGGCAGTGGCCCGGAGAAGGGACGGGCTTAATGAGCGATTAATATTGCGGATTAAGATGTGCCAACGCATGTTTAAACAACGCGCTGCTCTTGTGTTTTGTTTGCCAAACACAATTTCGGACAGTAAATATGTTTGCGTAGGTATCGCGTACACGCGCGAAGCAATCAGGAGAGGAATCGTTTTGTTTGCCTCATGCAATACAGCGCAGCGCTCCCGTTCATTGCAGAGCATTTTTTGGCGTGCGTTCCCGTTTCCTGGCTTCACTTCTGACATGACGGCGCCGCGTTCATTTTCCCCAAACGACAGCGCCTTCGTCGTGATCTATATAATATTATGACATCGATGCCGGGGTAGCGTTGAGCGTTGAGCGTTGCATTTCGTTTACACACACGTTTATTTGACAAGCGATTTCTCTGTTCTCGGTTTCTTTGCGAAAAGTAATTTGGATGCATCCATCCCCGACTGTATTTACCCAATATATGAAGGCGTAGTTTTATATGGCTGCGTCAGGAAATTAAATTTGCATCCGTTTGTCATTTTTTTTTTGGTTGCGCGCGGACACAATCGTAATACGTTTATGGCTTCCGCATATGTCAAATGCTTCTATTAGCAATACAGCGTTTTTATATGCCGCATGGCAACCTGTCGAAATGCGCGGATTCAAATTGGATTTGGGCGCGGCGCGGCGCGGCGCCAACATTAACGACGCAAACGGCGAACGGCGAACGGCGAACGTTTTCCCACCTGGACGTTAAAGTGCCATCGGTTGGTCGTATTAATTTTTTATGCGTCGCTTTTGGCGCGCAAATCGCTTTGCATCGACAATAGATCAAGACCGTCGAGGTGGGGAAAGGTGAGGGTGTCGCATTAAAGTTCAATTATGCGGCGTGTCGTTTTGCGCCCTTCATTGCGATGCAATTGGATTTTTATGAAAATGAAGCCCACCGGCGTGCGAAGACGATGGATGCATTTCGCGTCGCAGAGATTTGCTTGCGGATTATCGTGCACTCATTGTCTTACTCTGCATTTTTCATTTGGGATAATCTCTCTTCAGTATTTCTTTTCTGTTTTATTTCGTCCCGTAACCAGTTTCATTCTTTTGTTCTATGCATTTGTTGCAAAATAGTACTTGGAATTTTTTTATTTAGACAAAATTAATACCTTGCGAAATTTATTTATATATTTATTAATTTTAGAGATATTTGCACCGTTTTTTTCACTTACATATTAACAAAATAATTCTCGATCTAATACCGTTACATATTATTATGTTCTGCAACGCAAAAGTAGTTTTCTGAATAAATTAATACAAAAAGACTGAAGTTCAAGGATTCCAGCACGGATTTATTCTTAGTATGTTGTTTTTTGTTATTTTTGGAAACACACGCATACATAGAAAGTTCCCACGGCGCCCATTTATAACCGGATCGACTTTTCTTATTTTCCACACTCTCATTTCATACACTTTTTCACTCTCTCGCACGCTAGCCTGAGCAGCTGGATGCTGGATGCATTACTACGGCCGCACGGAATATGAAAAGCGAGCAAGAAAAGTTTCTTCTGTGGGTGGTGGTTGGTGGTGGTTGTAGCCGGTGGTGGCTGCTTTTTTCATTCTCTTTTTTCTTCTTCTTCTTCTTCTTCTTCTGCTGATTTTTTGCGTCTCGTTCCGGTGTGGCGCGAGTAATTTCAATATGAAATTCACCGAAAATTTCTGACGCGAAACTTTCACGTCGTTCCTTAAAGCCATCTATACCGACACATACCTTCATGCGCACCGGAGTTATCCCCGCATGCCGAACGAACGCCTTGCGTTGCCACCCTCGCCCGCCCGCTCGCCTAATGGATGAGTAATTACGCGGGGCGCGACTCAATTAAGCCCCAAAAATCATTCGACAAATCCAACGCCCGTTGCGCTGTACTCATCCGATAGTTGGAATATTAATGTCGAGATGCTTTTTAGTTGATTGCTATCGCCACCCCCAAGGCAATGGCGTTGAAGTTCGCCCCTAATGGATAGTTAATAAATAATTAATTGAAATGACTTTTGGGTAAAAATTATCAAAAGCACTTGCTGCAAGTATTAATGTCATAAATTCGGTAACGCATGTAATCATATCAGTCGGACGATAATTAGCATTAGTGCACCTCGGGACCAAAAAGCTTTGCTGAGCTTCAATACTACTATGTACCTTGGAATTGATTGATATTCCATGCGCGCGATTTCCATCCGATTCGCTAATGTCCCTTTAGTCTCCCTGTGGGTGAGTTTGCGGAGGTGGTGCGCCCGTCACCCATATTGAAACAACACGCGAAACGTCCGGTGAATTAATTAATCGCAATGGCCGAGTGCACGTTCCGGCCGTCGGCCCGTCGGCGTCCCATGCACGCATTTACATCAATTCCGGGCGCGGGTGAGGTATCAGTCAATAGAGCGGAAACGGATGGTCTTGGAGCGGAAAAGAGGATTTGCGCCGGACGGCCGAAAGTCAACCACATCAAAAGCGGGCGCCGGCGCCGCGCCGGCTCTCGACGTTAATTCATAATCGCGCGCAGTAGCCGACGCGCACCGCGCCATATTCCATATAGGAATTGCATTGCATCTTGCCGGTCGAAATGCATGATGCAATAGTCTGCGCTTTGTGTTTTTGGCAACAGAGTTAATTCGAGGTAATTTCCACACGGCGCGGCGTAAACAATTCCGCATGTGTGCGTGCTTGCGGCCGACGTGCGAGATAAACACCCAGCGCCTAGCGCAGCGCATTGCTTGGAAATTAATTTAATTAACCTAATTGCCTTAATTTTCTATGCGCATTCAATGTACGCAAGTAGCACAATAAACTTTTAAATCGCATCTGCAGTGATTAAAAGTTGACTTTTATTTTACGACTCGCAATAAACTTGTACGTCTTTAACTGTTTCGTCCGACGACGCGACGGGGAGCTGACCGATTATTGTAATGAATACGCTTTTAAATGACTTTGGCCAAGTCAACAAACAAACAATGCGCTATTTCGGGCGAAAACAATGTTTGTCTTGACTCCGGATTGGGGAAATTAAATTTTTGGGATCATATCGACATAACGTATAAGATGCAAAAGAAGTTGATAAGTGGATTATTATTCGGGGAGAAGCACTGCGCAAAAAAAATCTTACGTCAAAAATATATATAAGAAAAGGGCGAAAGTGATCGGTTTTCGGTAGATTTCCGTTCGTTGCCTTGTATCCACTGACATCTCTACTTCTCTACTCTTACCCTCCTCCCGCAAGAGAGATTTGCGTCGTAGAGGGTTTTTTTTTGCGGCGCCGTTTTTTTCTCTTCTCAATCCGCTGCAAAGGACTGGCGGACACGTCCTTCCCGAAATTTGCACAACGCTCGCGCAGCAATAGATCGATGAATGCAAATGTCCTTGGAAATAGTATTACCACTACCGCCCAGTGAGGAGTGAGGAGTTTGCACACAATTTTTTACTGTTTACCCATCCTTAAGATTTGCTTCAGTGTTGACTTCTTGCTCTGCCGCTCTTCGTATTGTCTTTGCGCTTTGGACAAACAAAGCGCCAACATACACACGTTTGTGTAGCGAAACGTTCAACGCGACGCGACGCCCAAAGTGCAAACGCAAACTCCGACTCCGATGTCAGATTTTGATTAATAATTTAATGCCGAACTTAATTACCGCCGTGCCGTTGCGTTGCGGTGTGGCTCGAAATAAATAAAATAAAATTAATTAAAGCAAATTGCAGCCGCCGCCATCGCCGCCGCGCGAGCGACGAACCGAATTCAATTACGAATGCTGCTGTTGAGGCGCGCGCGGCTTTTTCAATTTAACTTTACAACTTTAACCCTCGAATCACAGGAGGAATACGATCGATATACTTAATCGATTGGTGACGATCTCATCATCATCATCATCATCACGTGCAAGTATTCTAATTTTTTTGCACAGCACAGCACGTAGTCATCCTTAGACAAGCAAAGTCCTTTGGAAATTGAGTTGTATCCTCCCGTTTTTCACCCCTCACGGTCGGTCATTTACCGTAGCATGGTACTGACCTCCGTTTCGCATTTCAAATTGCGCTCCGGCGCGCATCTAATCCCGGTTTAAGTTAATAGCGCCGGATTAAAGTTGGTGATTTATGCGATACCGATTTCTCTATCATCCCCCGCTTCACTCCCGCGCGATGATGATATAATTATGATATATTGCGATGGTGTTGTGTGTGCGCGCGGGCGCGGGCGCATGCCAGCGCGAAGAAGAAAGTTTTGATAGCGTCCGGAAACCGGTGAAAAACACGATGCGAACGAACCGAGTAATTCCGGTGGTTGGCGGCAGCGACTTCATTTATCAGTCTGCGAGAATGAATGAACTCGAGTAGGGCGGTGGCGGCGGCATTTAAAAGCTCCTCGGCGTAGAGCGCACGGCATTAGGTCAAAGTGTATATTCTTTATCGCCCATTTACTACCCCCTCACCCGCAGCACACCCCCTACGCGCTTGAGTTGTAGTAGACCCGTTTTACTTGCGTGGTTAGCGCCAGTTACTCTGTTCTTTTTTTTGCGCTGCCGCGATGCACCTGCGCAATTGCAGACAATGGCGCCGCTTTTATGCGGCATAGTAAAGTTGGAATCATAACCGTTTCGTTTCACTGCTTGCGGTGCAACATTTATACGTAAAACAGCGCGGGCGGGGGGCGCAGAGCAAAACATCTTTCGAAAAGTTGCTGCCGATGTTGGTTGGCTGCGCTGCGATTAATTACTGCGCATCGTTCGACACACATCCACTTGTGTTTTGCCCACTGACATCTGTTGCCGTCACGCTTTTTGCTCAATTCAAAGCCGTAATTAAATAAACATTTTTGGCCATGCTCAAATATTCACAACGTACACATCGTGTACGTAACTTTGCTAATATCTTTTTCATTGAAAGCGCCGCGTTTTTGATGTAAAGAACCTGAAATTGACAAAGTTTGGATATTAATATATTGCGTTGCCTATAAACACCGCCGTTTGGCACGCCAGCCGAAAATCCCGGAACGAAAATCAGGTTTTCAATATCGCAATTACATCCAACGGGCACTCGTAAAATTCTATGATGGGCTATAACAATACCATCCACCTTATCAGCATATCACCTAATCTCGCATATGTGCTCCTGGATTTAGTTATTATCAAATTTTTTCGGGCGCGACCATACATGGAAATGATGCGTTTTGGGAGGGTATTTAGCGTGTGAAGTTTCTGCGCGTGTCCAACTTTTATCGCGTTATCGGAGCGATACAAGGACCTTTTTCGCTCTCGATTTACTCGCATTTCGCTCGCGGGCAGGTTTAAACCCAAAGGATGGCAGCGTTCGGATTCAATTTTCCTCTATGTCTCTGGGATATATCTGTTATTATTCCCCATTCTCATATCCGGAAACTATTCGCGCAAAATATAAGGAATAAAGTTGCCCAGCGTGCATTGCATATCTACTTAGACACATATCCCAGCGCGAAGGAATGAAGCGCAAAAATGGACGACAAGTAAATACATTCATAAATATTTATACAATACCGTTGGGGAAAAGTTTAATTCGCTTTTGTTCCGAGCTGCTTTTCACCGGTGCGGACGCGGGCGTTTTAATCATCCATCGACCGGGTGGATCGGTGGATGTTTTTTCGGAAATTTTACTTAATTAAAAAACTTCCCCACCGCTCATCGAACGAAGCAAGTTATTTATCATTTACGGTGGTGAGCGGCTCTCTCGTCTTTTGTGCATTGCATCGATCTTAATTACAACCGCCGCGCGCGGCGAAAGCAATCTGCGTGCAATGAAGGTGTATTTCAATTTGCAGCGTAATTAACTTAGATACGAGTATTGATGGATTTGCACCGATTGGCGAAAAATATACGGCGGATTCACTTGCGGTGCAAATCCGTCGGTCGAATGGTTTATTATCACTTCGCGCAAGTCATTTACGCGGGCGAAATCTTTTCGGGATTACCCCGGCGACGCCGATGTGATATGTAAGACCCAATTGCAGCCGCAAATCCTCGCACGAAATTGCTCGCGCAACGCCCGAAACTTTCTTTTCGCTATCTGCCGCCCGCGCCGCCGGCTTCGGCTTGTTGAAGACCACTTCACGTTTAGCGCACCGGTATCTTATTGAAAACGCATTGCTCTGCAAGCATTTGGCAGTAAATTAAAGCGTCGCAAATTGTGCGTTAAATTGCCCCGCACGTGTTTCGGTCGGTTGTATAAACCGGCAATTATATAGCTTGTCCTTCCGGCTGTTGCAGGACGGCGCGGTGTTTGCAATGCAGATGATTTTACCGCGATGCGGATGATCCCATGCCCAAATCCATAAATCAAGGCCGTAACTCGTGTTCCGCCATCCTCCATTTCCCGCGTATTGAGTTTATTGTAATGACCTAGATATCCGAGTGAAATATTTGCTTGTTTTTTTTTGTGACGCGCTCGGAGGAGTCGGATTTCTGTATGCGGCGTTAATTTGCATGATGAATGTGAGGCAATTGCAATTAAGAAAAGGTAGCCGACGCGCGATGTCTTTTAGTGTATTATTTAAACAAGCCGGCGACGCATCGCATGTCTTTCGTTTCCTTCGCGCGGGAGAGTTATAAATGAGCGCTATTAATTTCGCAGGCAAATTGTCGCCGCCCGTGACGAGAAATTCCTTATTTTTTTTACTCGTGAGGATGAAGGGAATACTTGGAGGCGTGTTTTCGACGGGTGGCATAGTCCACTTGGGTTATAAATGAAGTGGAGGAATCTCACAGGATGAAAAAATATACGTAATATCCGCTTCGAATTTTTATTTTTAGTTGATTTATTAATTAATTATTTTATTGGTTTGTTGAATATTCACGACCACATGATATTCAGGATGAGCGAGTCCTTGCTTGACAGGTGCTGCCCTTTATTCACACGGCATCCTAGCGAACTATTAAACACATTTATTTCGTCTTCATATTTAACCTCTCCTAACTTTACTAATTCAATACGGAATTCAATCAGGTTTTTTGCAATCGATTCGGAAATAATATCCGATGGGCCCGGCACCAGTAGTAGGCATCGATGTCTCTTAATAATAACAATAACACGATCCGATCGTGTTGCGTTCCGCTCATCTTTCTCCCTTTGCCATCGGCGGGGCCAAAAGTGTTTATGGCCGTTGCTGCTGATGCGTGGGTCCTTAGAAAATAAAGATTTATCTCTTATCGCTGCCGCCGCGACAGCGTTGGGCATTGCTGATGTAAATGGGCCGAACGAATAAAAATAAAAACAACAAAGGCTACTCGCTCTCTTTCGTCTCCTCCTCGCGTCGTGTATTCGCGTTTGCACATATGTCGGTTGGCCTGCCAATGCATATAACCGGCCGTTTCCGAAACCGGGCGGGAAATGGGAAAACCGACACCGCGGCATAAATTCTTTTTTATGTGCCGCACCAGCCAGCCAGTGCGTATGTTGTCGACGAAAGTTTTGTTGCGTCGTTACACACATACCGGAATTATTTATGAACGATATTTATCTTTTTCTTCCCTTCCCTCCCCTTTTCCAATACATATGTAATCGAAGTCAAAAATGTGATCATGTAATTGTTCGAGTTATTATCATTCCAACTTGAGAAATAAGAGTTTTTATTAATAATTTGCACGCGGGGAAAAGAAATTTATGCGTCGGTTTTATCCCCAAGAGCGATTAAAAATTCATCATGGTCGTAGATTTAGAACATGGAACAACTTTACAATTTTGTTTCACATGGCAATTTTTTTAAATTGCAATAAATTCGGCTTGTAACAAAAAACACATCATGTTCGCAACATTAATCTCAATCAATTGAATGTGGGTGTGTCGCATGCAGGCATTTGGACAAATTGAAAAATAACTCAAATTTCGACAGATAGAATGGTGGTGGTGGCGCTGCGCTGCGGTACGGACCGGAGGAAACGAAATTCGTGCTGCTGCTGCTTCTGCGGCAATAAATTACAACATTTTAAAGGTGTATTATAGCGGCGCGCACCCAGTCCTTAATGTACTACGGGCGCAGATATTATACATTTCGAATGTGCTCGAGAGAGCATAATTTAAAATGTATATGTATTCCGCTCCTATAGCGCGGCGCAGCGCCGAAGCGGGCAGCACAGCCCTTTTATAACTGGTCCATTACTCAGATTACTAATTAGGTCGTCATATTTGAATCGTGCCGCGTCTCTTGTTCTCTGCGTCCGCTCTTAAGGATAATGAAAAACGTGCCCGCTTAATTAAATGATGCTCGGCGGCTCCATGGTGCACGCTGGCGGGCAAGGAATGGGATTAATAAACACACAACAACTATTTGCTTTTATGATACTGCTGCTGCATGCACGCACGAATCGGTACGCAAATCCGCAAATTATCATGAGGAAGAAAAAGTGGGATGAAAATTCCGGCACGTCCGGCGCAAGCTCGCCGGCTGAGTGATGACGACGGGCGTGTGATTGACCCCGTTTTTTTATTCGCCGCCCAGCGTGGGGCATTTCTTATGCGACGCACGTTTTTGCTTAACACGTCGTTATTAACCGGGTTTTTTTCCTTCCTCGCCACGGCGTGCTTTAATTGCCGGATTTTGAGTAAAAACGCCCACTTATACGAGGCGAGGTAGTGTGGTATCGTCAGTTTAAGTTTAGAATAGTGATCGGAAGCCATTCGATTACTATGCGAAAAACTAGGAGAGAGGAGAGGGAGTTTCCAAACAAATATCCATAAAGTGCTAGTTGCAAAGTTCGTGTAACTAGCGAGGAACATTCTAACTGCTGGCCATTAAGTTGTGCGTCGCTCGTCGCCCATCGTCGTCTTCTCGATTAGCTTCATCCGCGCATTCTAATGTCTTCGATTGTGACGGCGCCGGCGCAATTGCCGAAATTTCAAATTTCGACTGCGTACTACTGAGTACCACTTATAATTAATTTTCAATTAATCACTGCTCACATTTTTATCTGCTACATTAAAATCTGCTATTGTTGGTCCTCCAATCCAAGAAGATTTATTTGGGGCACTTTATAGCCGGTTGCGTAATTTTATAGCTCACGCATAAAATAGGTATTATCCCAATTCGAAACTTTCTCATCGTCTAATTGAGAACTCGAGGGCAACCCCTATGTAATTTACATTAATATTACGTTCCGTGGTTGAATTCAATCAATCGATTATTGCGCCTCGGACGATAAGGAGGATAGTGTTATAAATTGTTTGGAGGAGGTGAAAAAGACCGCGCTGTGCTTTATGAGCATCCCCGGGGTTGGCGCAAGGATTTGCCGCTTGCGTTTATTTGCACTCGCTCTTAATGTATTTTCCTTCAATAATAAGAGGCGC
>JARJDR010010695.1:0-16376 GCA_030264135.1 Myllaena sp. GC000078 | reverse complement strand
TATCGCGACGTAAATACTCGCGGATAGCTGCGCATGAAGTATGGCGCCAACTGTGTACGCCGCCGCTAGTTGCGTTGCTCTGTAATGATTCAAACTACAATGGATTACCGAACTCTTCCGTGCTTAAAAACTTTACTATATTAATGATTCTACGAACATTGCCAATTATGACATTCGCAGGATAGCTATTTATTCAACTCATTTATTTATCGATAGGTGGATTGAATACTTGCTTATTTGAAATACCGAAATAAGTTGGGTGGAGTTGGATTCTTTGGAATTGTGTGCGAACCGCGTATTCACCTCAATCTCATTCCGTACATAAATATGTACGAAAGCGTGTGGGTGTGGAGTTTAGCACATGCTGGCAGCCGCCCCTGCTCCCGCATATAAACAGTTGCGAATGCGGTTACCCTCGAGTCGGGCTGAACGCAGAGATTAAGTGGCAGTTTATAAACATAAACCAAAACACTGGACTTTCGAAAAGCACACCGCGCGCGCACCGCTTTCCACCCCCCACCGCCCAACCAATCCTATTCGGCGCTCTATATCCTTTTACTCCAGTTATTTCCACGGTTTTCACGATTTTCTTTACGCATCACAGGGTAACAAACACATTCCTGGTGTAAAATAATTCTTCAATATTATACAATCATTCACATATTTCATACATAAATTCCTTCATTCCTTCTTTATATCTGAATATATAGCGCATATTCTTGTTCTAACATTACACATTACCGGCTATCCATCACATTGGAAACATTCACGCCGCCGCGCCACCCACCCACCAACCCAAACGCCCACCTTGTAATACGGACATATTGTTGCGGGCCATAAGCGGCAACCCCATCCATCGCCCATCGCCTAATCTCAGCTAATCTGCGTTCGCAGTTGTAATTAAACATCAAATAAATCCGGCGGATAAATCATTGGAATTTCTCACCAGTTCGCGCGCCGGCTGTTCTGCGCGATGGGCGGGCAAGTTAAAATTGTCACATACGGTAGCAAAGATTTATTACCATGCGCACGCGTTGTTTATTACAAGCGCCTTTTCTTCCTTCCATTGGGAGCAAGAGATGGTGAATCGCGTTGTTGGTGCAAATAATTAATTACGCTTTTAATTTTCGTGACTCGTAGAAAAATCACGCGATCATATTTTCAGCCGCGATGCACCTACCTGACCGACATTTGTCTTGTGTGCATGCGCTTCGCCACGCCAGCGATTCATCTTGAAAAGTTGCGCGCTTTTCGGCTGATGCTTCTTCCACTGTTCCACTCCTTCCCCCCCAAACGTATTGTAATTCTGATAAATAGACCTCGGATTAACTCGGTAAACGGTGTGTAGTACGCGTTTCGTGTACTTCTTAAAAATATGGATTTATAAATTCAACTCTATGCTACGCACCTATATAGGTACCAAGGCAATTTTTCGTTAAGCCTGCTACGCTGTTAGGAAAGGCGAAGTGGAAGAGTTTTGGCTACATTTGCATCACAATCTATTTTTCAGCCGAAATTTTGATTAGCTCTCTGGAGTTTGAAGTTTTGAGCGATGCGCATCATTTACGAAAAGCTAGCGCTGCGCCCCTCAAAAAATGTGTATTGGAAATTTCAATTCAGCCATCATACTTGAGTTTTTTGTGATTTTGCGCTCGAGTGCGCTCAGCTAGGTATCATGTTCGGGGGAGGGGAGTGGGCCGATCTCAGGCGGCCGAGTGTTGAAACGTTTTAAGTGTTAATTGATTCCCTTACTCTCCCACGACGTGCGAAGATGATGATGATGACGATCTGATGTTTTGGTTGCAGTGCCACCGGAGCAGCCGACCATCCTGGACAAATGGGGCCGGCAGCTTAATGGCAGCGTGGGGCCGCACGAGGAGGGCGACGACATCACGCTCACGTGCCGCACGGTGGGCGGCCATCCCGAGCCGGTCGTCCGCTGGCTGGTTAATGGACTGCCGGTGGACGACCAGTACGAGCATAATGCCGGCGACGTAATAGAAAATCGATTAGTTTGGCCGAACGTCGGCCGAAAAGATTTAGATGCCATCTTTACTTGTCAAGCCGTTAATACCATATTGACGGAGCCGAAAGAGGCTTTGGTCATGTTGGACATACATCGTAAGTTACCACAACATCATCTTATCCTTTTCGCGTGCGTTTTTTTTTTCGTCTTTCCCTTTGCTTGACCTGAGTGCGACATCTCAACACGCACATACGCTCGTATCGGGGTGAGAAAAAGTGATTTAGGTCACTTCCGGAACACTTCCGGCTTCTTCCACGTCAACACCACGCACTTATGTACTCACGATGGCGAAATTATATTTTGTTCACCTGTCAATGCTCTTCGATACAATAATTCATAGTAAATGTGATTATTTTCTATTAGTTACTTTTCTGATAATTTTCTCAGCAATTAATAGATTGTTATTAGATTTGAGGAAATTATAAGGATCAGTTTGAATCGAGGCAATGGGAGATACTGAAAGTAATGCGAGATGTTATCCTTGTTACAGTAAAGCCGCTGACCGCAACGATACTGAAGACGGTGAGCCCGCTGGTCGCCGACCGGCGATACGAGGTGACCTGCGAATCGGCCGGATCTCGTCCGCCCGCCATTATAACGTGGTACAAAGGCAAACGTCAACTGCGGCGAACGAAGGTATTTTGGAAAATTACGCTGTTTTTCTTCCGGAATCTTTCTGCACCTTACTCTTGGGACCATTATCCATCCGACAATTTCTCCGAATTTCGTTCCTGAATATATGCAATCTCAGTAAGACTAAAGTAACCGTCTTTTCCGTCGCGCATCATCGCGTAATATGTAAATGTTTTGCGGTTCTTGTTTATTCAGCCATTGTCTATTCCTTCCATTAACTTTGGCATCTTCTTCCTAGAAATATTCGTCAGCCAAAGTTTCATTAATATAAATTCAATTCAAATAATATATTTGGCGAAATTCGCCGAATAAATATTCATAATTTTAATGTTTCCTTGAAATTGGAAGTAAAAGTTTCTATATAACTTTGATTTCTCCAGAAGTACAATGTTGAAAAACGATATTATTGTTATTATCAAACCTACAACAATTGGGGGGTTGATGCCCGATTCGCTTTGCGCGCGAAACACAAAACCGCGAGTATTGAACCGAAAACGGGAGCATTTTATATGCAAATTCAACGCGTGGAGTGCGGTAACGGCGGCGGCAGCGGCGGTGGTGGGCCGGTTGTAATTTTAAGCGTACCTCAAGCCCTCCACCCCTGTGCCGATAGCATTCCAACATTTGGCATCCGCTGCGCCTTTGCACTCGTTACGTTCGCATGTCGCGGCTGGAGTACGAAATGCGTACAACATAATGTAAACCGCTCGAATACGTAATCGTCTTGCGGCGCCGCATGTGATCTACCTACTTTCGTATTTTTATTCATTCTCGTTCGAATGGCTTGATTTCTTCATACAACTTTTATCCTTGATTGGCTGGCCGTTTTTTTTTTGTTGGGATATTGAGCGGTACCGTTAATTAACCATTAATACAATCATCCAATGTGGAAACCCAGCGCGCAGCGCTAATACGCGGATAGTTGGAAGCGGGCGCACACCTTTAGGGTTGGTTAGTGGATTTCATACGCGCGCCGCAGGCAGACATTGCAAAGGTTCGTTATACAAAGTCAACGAGATTAGCATCTCTCTTTCGCTTTTAGTTATGATCTTAATTGGCTAGGAGCAACGCGAATCCACCCGCCTTTGGATTTCGGATTTGATTAAAGATTTAGTACTAATTGAAATGACTCTCGGTGGCACGCGCCGGAGTCGGCGCCGGCGCTCGCATCGTTTTTATTACTTTTATATTTCATTAAACGCTGCTACGTTGTGCAATGTGAACGGTATTAAGTTTTTACGCCCCGTTTGAAAATAATCGCTACACCGTCGCTCCAATCTGCAATGAGAGATAAAATAATACAGTGGAAATCTTGTTTCGGAGCAGGTGTCGGGTTAGAAAGAGTAAATGGTGGAGGAGGGGTGTTGGTCATTAAAATTTATTATGCGTTACATTGTGCGCTACACTAGAAGGCGTGTGCATTGTGCATGTTTTATTATGTGGTTGCGTTATGCAACGCAACGCAACGAGGCGTTATTTATCATGTTTGGTATATATTTACAAGAACATGCCTATTGATGCATGTTAGATTCTTTGGCGTATAATTACTAGATTCAAATTAACAATGAAGCTATTAAATTTTAATGCAAATTTTGATGGATTAATGTTAGATATAATTACAATCAAAACCTTGATTATGATATGCAGGAGATATTAATTATGTTTGATAAATCAAAAGTTGGGAGTGATGAAATATGAGTGACAATTTCTCGCTTGGTGAATTCTTGCGCATCGCGTGCGCACCGCACACCGGCGATAATAGGTGAAAAATTTGCGATCGCATGGGCGAATAATATTTGCGCGCACGCAATAATTTACAATCAAATTAAATTACATTTATTAAATGCAGTTTGCGGCATTATATCGCGATGCGGGTGACTCGACGCCGGTCGGCCATTCACACATAAATGTTTTATTATTACTCGCCGGCTTCGCACAAAACACCGGACGAGCATACAACTAGCCTGCGGGGGGCGGTCGTGCACATACCACCCTCTCACCCTCAATGTTGTTGCGATATGCGTACAATTACCATGTAGGGATCGCAAAAGCGGCACCGCAGAAATATTATTAATTTTGCGCATTATCGGTGCAATGATTAAAACACCCCTTTTGCCTCCGCCCTAGCTGTAGGCATTGTGTGCACACGACACAATGGCCGAACATCAAAGGTCGGCCGGCATTCAGCATTCCCCGACGCGACGCGCGCCAAACGATTTATTTCGTTTTGAATTTCATTTCGCAATAGAGCGGAAAGCCAGGCACTATAATGCGCCGTGACCATACAAACTTTGCGCGGTGGCGTATAATTGTTGCATTTAGATGTAAACGGCGCCGGCGCCGCCACACCAGAGACGAAATTCGCGGATGACTTTGCCGTTTCTCACAAGTGCCGCCTGCAATAGCGCTGTGCGCGCACTCCATAAAATGAGACATTAATCTTTGAGATGGGCGGTGGCAGCGGCGGCGGCGCTGTTTCCTTCAGCAGTATATATTCTTGGGAGACACATGCACCACAGCTGCCAGCCGCCCGGCTTTTTCAATTTTGCATCGCCGCCCTGCGCCGAAAATGAATAGGTAGACATCATCACGGCAGACGGAATTATTTTCGCATTTATTTCAATTCCATTTATGTAAATGTCCTCGCCTGCGCAAACGCCGCATCATATTTCACATTCGCACCCGCAAGAGGGAAAATGTTGGTGGAGGAAAAACTTGTCGAAGCGCGAGCGTCATGCAGTTTATCGGTTCACTTGATTTATATGGGAAGCATTCTGTGGAAACCGGCGTGGAATTAAGAGAACAAGCGTTTGCGCAGCACCAAACGCTACTTATACGACAATTGCTATTGTTGTTGCGGTTGGATTGCTGCTGGCCTCCGTTCTTATTTTCGTTTGGTGCGGGCGCGCGCTTTCCACTAAGCCATTACGCGACTATACAAACTCATCAAAATTAATCAAAACGTCAAGTCTTTATATTACATGCCAAAGCGAGCGGGCGCGCGCGCCAAGTCGAGAAAAGCAAATGCTTTGCTGTTGCTGTGTGTATGTTTATGTGTGTTTTCCGCGATGCGCTAAACGTATACATGCGTATGTAGGTTTCATTACAGTCCTTTTGGTGGTGGCCGAGTGAGGCAATGAAGTCGTCATTCCGGCCGTCGACCGTATAATTCACTCGGCTGACGCGCAGGACAAGCGGGAAAAGTATTGCCCAAGACACAAAGCGTGTTGAGTCGTCGAAGACAAATAAAAACAAAGTATTAGTGTCGGCGGTCGACTCGCCCCCGCTCGCATTTAATCGCTGATAAGATGGAAGGCAATGAATCTGTTACAACCCCCATCCTCCCACCCATGTCGTTTTCTTTTCTTTTAGTTGCGCTGAAAGGTTCACGTAATTGAGTTGTGAATAACAATGTTGTAGCATAATACAAATAAGTTTTAACGTGCTTTTGTCTATTTTCGTACGCTTTGCAGGAGGAGAATCGCGAGAACGTCACCCTCAGCGAGCTGAGCTTCGTGCCAACCACGGAGGACGATGGCAAATCCATAACGTGCCGTGCGGAGAACCCGAACGTCACCGGCCTCTTCCTCGAGACGTCGTGGAAGATCAATGTCGTTTGTAAGCACGCACACATCAGCTCATTCCTACCATGTTTCACTCGTTTCTCTCGGCAGTCCTTCGTTTATGCAGTCACTGTTTTCTCAACGCGCGCAAGCATGTTTTGTCAATAGCGGTTTTTTTTCTCTGTTTCCGGAAGCGCTTCCGCCATTCGCTAGGCATGCACGTCCGTATTAAAACTTATTGGTGCATACGCTGAATCCTTACTCTGCCACCACCAGCTTGTTCCGGTTCCTTTCCGCCATTGGGTACAAAAAAACAAGAATTTAACACGAATGCTAAATAGAATTGTATGTCAATTTTGTCCGCTCGACGCCCGATCATGAAGTGCTTTTATCGTTTTCATTTTCATTTAATTCACGCACCATTTGTTCGGTTCGCGAATCTCGCGGCGGCAGCTGGGCTGGTCGGGCGCGCGCGCACCCATAAAGTTCGACGACACCCGCTTCCTGATCTCTTCCCATGCGGCCGTTCCCGGCTGGCCGGAAAACGAAAAAAATATTTTATTCAGGCGAGCCGTCCACGGGACCCCGCTTCTAATTAGTTTTTAATTGTGCTCGCTGCGCGCGAAATTTGCCGTTCCGTCAACTTTTTTTACCAACACTAAATTAATTTCCTTTGTCTTTATCGATTTTTAATTGATAATTAGGACTTTTGTTGTTCCATGGGCAATTGCGTAAAAACTTGGCTCATTTTCGCGCGATATGCAAATAACGGGCGTTTAATAGCGCCAACTTAGCGCCGATGTCCATTTCGGCGATGACAATTATTGCGCGCGAAATAACGACCACCGCCATTCGTTTTGCTGGCAGTGTCAAACTTGTCGGAAACCGATCAACGCCCACGCCAATACGACAATCGAAGCGCCGCCCGCGCACTAAGCAAACCGCGCACAAAGTGCCCAACATGAGCGCCGGGGTGTGCTTTGTGTTGCGCGAAGACTACCACCATCTTCTTGCGCGATCCCGTTCATTCCGACGGCATTGTCTTGGAGAGATTCGTTGACAGCGCGCCATGGGGGGTGCGTCGTTGTCGTCGTCGGTTTCCTGCGCTTTGAATGAGCGCCCAAGCGTGGCGGACGCGCGGCAAAGAAGGGGTGGGCGGCAAACAAACAACAAGTAAACAAACAAGCGCGCGAACAAACCTGGACAAACAATTGCCTGGTGCGCCTGTCTCGGCGCCTGTATACTCTATCGATGATTTATACTAGTCTTTTTTACACACACCCCCTCCGTTTTGATCCATTCCGACCCATCACTGCCACCCTGCCATGGATGATGACACTAACCCATGCCATTCAACCCCCTCGCACACATACGTAATATCTTATGGTGGGGGTTGGTATTGTTGCAGATCCACCCATCGTCTCGCTGCGACTGGGGAGCACACTCAATCCGGACGACATCAAGGAGGGCGACGACGTCTACTTCGAATGCCATATCAAAGCGAACCCCCATTGGCATCGTCTCACCTGGCTGCACGACGTGAGTAACTCTTTTTCTCATTTGGTGCGCATAATGGAATTACGCGCGTGTCTCTTATCTCCCGACCATTCTTCGGCAACATTCTATAGAATATTTCTGTATTGGACATTGTGTGTAATGGCGTATGGGACTAGTCGGATAATATGATACGTCTTGATTAATACTTTTGGCATTAGAGCGAAATTTTGCGCAGATAACTAATTCATTTCCCGCTCGCATCGAAATAAGTCGTTTTTTATGAACATGGGCAGAGACTGAATTCGTGCGCCTCGACATTGATGCGTCGTCATAATTAATGACTGTCAAAGGCGACCTGCGCCATGCGTACGAAAATCAGCAGACTCCTATTTTTCTCCGACACCCCGACGATTTATTATTGGAAAAATTCTTGGCGTTTCTTTGCGCCGACGCCGCCACTGCCATCGTCCCATTACGTATATGTGGGTGGGTGTGTGTGATTGCGTGGCAGAACTCAATTTAGCATGCGCGGATCCGCCGACAAAATTACATGCCATTAAAAAAAATACGTGGAATTCCGATTAAAAATTAATTTGCCATAATGAACGGTTATAAAATAACGGGAGCGCCGCGCCGCTAGCCCGGCGAGGAAAGGTGTTCGCAAGTGGCTTGCTCATTGAATTCGCACAACCATTAATTTTCTACTCGTAGAATAGGATCGCGGGCGGCAAGGTAGATGTGTGTAAGTGTGGCAGAACGTATAGTGACCCAAGTGGCGAAAAAGGAAATCGCTTATACTTTAGTGCGCATACCCACCCACATATACACTTGCAATGCTCTCTCTGCGCCCCCAAATCGCACAATAGCGCAAGCGCGCGCCGCCGACGAAATTGCACACCATTTTCTGATTTTAATCTATATCTACATATAATGTCGACTTCTTTTGTGTGTACGCGTGTAAAATTTCGCGCGCGGAAGAAAATGGCAGAACTGGAACACCATCGAAGCCGGGCGGGTAACATTTGCGAGGGAGGCTGAATGTTTATTAGCGCTCGTTGGCGTGCGGGAGGCGGCGCAAAAGAAATATTGCAACGTAAATCTGTTTGAGAATGTTTAATTCCGAGTGATCTCCATATATCAATCGATGAAGGTGGGGTGGGCTATTTTTTAGCCAACGTAAGGCGATTATGCTCGTGCTTCATGTGCCGCATATATGTTCAGCACGAATGTGCTGGGGAGAAATGTTCAATTAATCGATCGACGCGCGGCATGTGTAACATGCCGGTCGGATTAGATTAGCGGGCACAATTCATAAAATTTCGCAACGGCCACCACCACGGCAATTGTGCGCGCGCGCGCTTTGGTCATATTTCTCACTTGATCGATTTGCGCCCGCATTGGAATTTGTAAAGTTTGCAATATATTTTCGGCCACGTTTGGGATATGGATGATTTCTCGCACAAAGGATGTATTATTCTGTCTTTTGGGCTATTCTTTGAGGCTTTCTGGCCTGAAATTTTCCGCGCAGCCAGCAAAATGTTTAATGCATTGTCTGCGCGTGTAGAGCGGGGTGTGGTTGCGCATTACGATGGATGAAACTGAGCGCTGAGAACATGCTTACTATATATAGTGTTTGTATCGTTTGCCAGAGCAATGAGTCTAAAACTAATCCGATTTTCTCTCCACATACAATTTAATACGTTCAAAGCGCGAAACGTACTTATTTTGATAACATCTCACTTGTGTCGGCAACGAAATGATGCCCATGCTAGTTATATACATACATACTGGATAAATCGAAGGAGTGCAGTTATTTGAAAGGTATGTGAGCAATCCTATCGCCAGTTTGTTTCATCCGTTGTATTGCAAGATCGTTGTTTTCGTCGTCGTTGTCGTCGTCGTCGTCGTCGTCGTCGTCGTCGTCATGATCGGAAGCTTATTTCGGACGTTTTTGTGCCAAAACGCCGGCGCCGTATCGCACGCGCGCGCGCCTTTTTTGCCAATCGCTGCCCGCCAACGACAGGCGGCTGGGGTTGGCGGAACGTCTTAGATAATTAAAGATAATCCGTCTTCGGTGTGATGAAACGCCGCGCGCGTTCCTGATAAAGTCACGGACATGTGGGTAGTAATTGCATTGCGTCCTTCTTCCGTTGACACACACACGCAGACACATACTGTTGGCGTGCCAGCTACCACCCACCCACATTCACCACCACTTACATACAGCCCGATTACGCCCGCGCGCGCGCGCGACATCGCAAAGAAACGAGCGACGTGTGTAAAAAGCGCGCACCCATTGTGGACGACTATAAATTCCGACGCAATCGATGCGCGCGCGCGTCCTGCTTTTGCGCGCTTCACTCGAATTTTTTCTTGCTTTGCATCACTCATTTGGTTTATAAATAGCCGACCGCAGCCGGAGCGGCGTCTAGGGGCAGTCAGTTATGTCAAACGTCTTCGCATCGATCGTTGTGAAATTGCGGAATGCATTTGACAGCATTGCAAGCGGCACATCTCAATCGAGCCGCGCCGCGTGAAAATGTATAATCCTGCAAAGAAGGCAGCGAGCAGCTGACGGGGAGATATACAGGATGACGCGACCAATATACACAAGGCTGGGGGAGGAGCACCCCCCCAAAATGAGAATGACAAAGCGTTGCTCTGGCGCCAGCCGCCATCCCATTGGGGAAAGCTAAAAGCTGTGCCAGTGTAGGTGGTGCTGTACGTGCGCATCATCAATTTCGTTGTGATTTTTTACGATTTACGACAGACTTATGCTTCTCGCTCTTTGTTGCCCCGTACACACAGCACAGCATAGCACCAGCATCTTATTCGATTCGCTGCGTTCGCCACCGCATAGGTGTTTGTGTGGATGAAATGGTGTAGCTTACACACCCCGTCGAATCTCTTTGCACATACGGTCTAATGGAAATATTAAGCGCAACGTTATAGCGCCGCGAATCGATGGCGCATATAATACGAAAAATACTGATCATTCTCAATATGCTTTGCAAAAATTATATATGGGCGTTGTATCGTTTGATCTCGGGGTAATTTCCGGCTACACTACCAAATCTGATTGATTGCGGCATTGCTGGCTTTTTGAGGCCACTTTGCCAACTTTCTTAATATTAGGTCAACAGTTACGGCAATGACCGCCATTAAATACGCATTAATTTTCCATCAAAATTCTTCGAAATTCTCATTCCCCAATGCGAGAGGCCAGCAAGAAAGGTTTTGCAACATGCAGTGGATACACTCGTCGATTGCCACCATCGCGCTGAAAATGAAAGCATTTATATATCATGTTTTTAAGGTTCGTCCTTTGTAGTCGCGCGCACATAAGGTGTACACACAGCCTTGTGTAAACATATATCCATCAAGAAGTATACACCGGCGGATTACGTTCGCCTAATACACTCAAATCACACATACCTACCACCTACATTGCAGCCACCAACATTTTCCCCGTCCGCAGATCGGTCGGAAGGCGCCTCCGCCGCGGGGGAGAGGGACGAGGGCGTATATGGTGCGTTTCTGCACCATTCGTTCCTTCTGTTCGGTTCATAGCTCATTAACTTTCCCATCTATCCCTTTATCAATCTATGACTATCGATTCGCGTTTGCGCTGCCTGGCTGGCTGGCTGGCTGGCTGGCAGGCGTGCGTTCCGTTGCGTTGCGCTCATAACCAACACCCCCAAGCTTAAACCCGATAATCGACTGAAGCTCATCCTCCTCCGCTCCGTTCTTTCATGATGATTTTTATTTGACTTCTCGCCCTTCCGACCAATACGTACGAAATGGTCCATTATTTCTGCGATTCCATTGCTGGCCGCGTTTTTTATTCATCCACAGTGCGTATCGTTGGCAGCCGATCGCCATTATAAATTTTTGCATCGCGTTTTGGCGATGAGCCCCAAATGTAATCGCAGTGGTAGTGTGTGATGCTTTGCAAAAATCGAACGATATGAAATTGGAATGGCGCAGCACAAACGCGGGGCATTAAGATTGCGGAGCCTGGAATTATTTTAATGGAAATGGAACGATATACAGTTGGTATGGTTTGCGCGCGAGGAGCTCTTTGTTTAATTGAAATTGTGATTAATGTTCTTCCTGTTGATTGAAGCGCCAAGATTATAAAAATGAATTTCCACGTTTCCGGAGATGCCGCAGTCGTTATATGAGGGTAGGCGGGGGCGCAAGACTTATATGCGCCCTCGATCCACTCACCCCTCGCCATAATTATTGCAGGAGGGAAGCGGAAATGCCACATTGCCATTTTTCGTCGGCAGCCATTGCAGCGGCAGGAAAAAAGCAATGCCATCGCCAATGATAACACTGACATACATAGCGGCTGAAGATGAAGTTATTGCAACGCCGATCATAAATAACTGTTTAGTTGCGCGCGTGTTCAACCGTAGATAAACGCGGAAGCGGTCATAAAGAAAACATCGCAATGCACATGACACAAACACTATAAGCGATAAAAATAGTAATAATAACAGCGACAAAAATGAGCGAAAAGCGCGCTGTGGGCGGTGGAAAACTAGTTTCGAAGAGGGTTGCCGAAAAACATTTGCGCATTGCAATATGATGTCGATTTTTACGGAGCTACCTCCCTGGGCGGCAACAACAAAATGTCGAAACGTAAACGACGTTGCGTTGCGCGGCAGAGGAAGAAACCGAGATGAATGCGGCGCGCGGCCGAGGCCGCCAGAGACATCCGTCAGCCAAGGGAGAACTTTTGGCAATGGCGTGGCGCCCCGGCTTGATGTAGACGTCGTGTACGAGTACATAATATCGACGCATTGTGTATGTGTACGGCGAGGGTGTGTTGTGTGTGCACTTGCCAGCTGTCAAGTGGAAGACGACGTCGACAGCGGCGGCGACGACGACGACGGCGACGGTGAAGGCGAACGCATAACTTTTAGCATTGTAGAGTTTTCGTACCAATATTCGCGAAACGCACACGTCGAAACGGGTTTTTCCCTTTTGCCGAGACGCATTATGATATACGCATGAAGTGATGCCGTGCCCTACCGTTGTTAACATATAGTCGCCGACTGATATTCCACCTTGTTTGCTTGCCTGCCCGCCTACCACCCCCGCACCAGCATGCCTGACGATGCGGAAGTGGGAATTGACGCACGTTGATGGTTGTGACATTTTAAAACACACGCCGCGTACCAAAAATCAATTTAATATTTTGCACGTGTCTTGCAATGGCTTACATCGAGTTGAATTCTTGGAGATAATGTCTGGAAATTCTTCACATTTTCTTTATTCTTATAGCATTGCTTTCAAATTCTCGATTTTAATCCATATCTTATTAAAAGGACTCTAGTTTTCTCTTTTCTGTCATTTACTTATAGGATTATGATGTCAGCTATTCATAGAACCATATCGATAAGAAATCACCTTCTTGAATACAAGTCACAGATATTTCCATATCAAATTTACCGCTCGAATACGAGTCGCAGTTAGAGGAATGGAGAGTCAGATAGCCGATCTAACACAATCAATGCGGAATAGTTTCGAGCATGCAAAGCGTTTGCAGTCAAACACCTTCTCGAGCGTTGGAAAGTTTTTCCGCTCACGAGTTTTTCGCTCTCCGCTGTTGACCCCAATAGACGACTGAACCCTTCGTGTCACCGTCCCCAACATGCTTACGTTACATGTATTTTATGATGCGTCGACCGCAATCATAAAAATGAAAATTATGACGACTGTTAATAAACTTTTATAGCTCTTTCTCTTCAACCCCTACTCTACACCCTTTTGCTAACGAATGCAAATCCGATGTTAATGCGAAATTTTATAATTATGCGTAATAAACGGCATTACGAATTTTCGAATTTCGTATGTAATGAACTGCGGCGCGCGTGTATTAATAATTTGCGCCCTATAGCGTGAGGCGTATCGATAACCAATATTATATAGTTGCCAATATGCGTAGTATCCGTCCCGTGTCGACTTCCGCTGATATGACACGCAGCCGTCCCACTCGTGTATATGCGTGCGAAAAGCGGCTCCACCAACCCGCGCGCGTATTAATGCCGAATCGTTTTAATTGACAACGGGGAGGACCCGTCGCTCGCGCGGCGCGGTAATGAATGATTGATACGCGCCTATTATGCATTCATCGGACACCCGAGCGCATTAATTATTACTTATGGCTGGTACTCCATCTCGATATTATGCAAGCGCGTGCCTGCCATCAGTTCGTTTAATGATTGAAAAGTTATTAGTTAAGCAATTCACCGGGCGCGCCGATACAAATCCGTATACATATTTATTGGTGGCGTGGGTGCGCCATGCATATTTATTGTATATTTGATGAAACCGTATCATATTCATAATTGTGTGGTGCAATTTCAGCAAGCACATTTCAGTTTTCAACTGTCAATTAGCAGTTGTCTCGGTTTTAATGATCACATAATGAATTAATTTAATTCGTTTGCATTATGCGCGATAATGATGCAACAAATATGCAACAAACAAATGCGTTGTGGCAATGTGAAATCCAATCGATTTGTGGCAATGTGAAATCCAATCGATGTGTGCAATTTTTCTTTCTGTTGCAGGGCCTGGTGCTGAACCACAATATGTCGGCGCGGATCATACGAAGCAATCAGAGTCTGGTGCTGCAGAAGGTGACGCGTCAAAGCGCCGGCAAGTATGTGTGCTCGGCCGTCAATACCGAAGGCGAGACGCTCAGTAACGAGCTTTCTTTTCGCGTACAATGTAAGTGTTTTTACATGTTATGCTATTTCGTACGTTTTTCGTTTACTTGAGCGCAGGTTTCTTCGCCCAACTCCCAGAGCGCGGGTTCCTAATCTTTCCATAGCGCCCCCTTTCCATTTCTCTTACACACCATTTTTTTCTTGCCTTTACGAAAGTAGCACTTTTCGAAGACGATTGTCTGTGTGGCCTTTCACTTCACCAGCAACTGATAAAAAATATTACCCAAAGAAAAACGGTCGACAATTAGTTCCGTTACCAGTTTACGCATACGCATTGACTCGCAAGCAAATTGCTTTATATAGCGCTCATTTTTTTTTTCGCCGCGTGCCCGTATGGAGAACATAATGAATGCACGAAGAGCGCCGGCCAGATAAAGGCTTTCATCTCTTGTCGCGTGTGTGTTCGGGCTTTTTTGCAAACGACATTCGCAATTCGGTCTGTGAATGTCGTCTTGGCGGTGCAGCCGCCATGTAAAATAAATAAGGGAATAACGAAAGGCAGCCGGCGGGAAAAATATTTCCCTCACTTTATCGCCGAATTGATCAATCTTTTATTCTAGAAAAGTCAGATAGCAACACGCGCAGTTTTTTTTTGTACATACAAATCGCGCAGGAAAATGTCGTTCGATCGTGGTTGGGAATAAAGTACAGCTGGTGCGGATGCGACATTTGTGCGTGTACACGCACGCACATTCGACATACATACAGAGCAAGCCCAAGCGCAACGGGAAAATTCCAATTTGGTCTCTAACAAATTACATCGTAATAACTTTATCTCTTTGCACGTCGCATCATATGAAAGAAAACATGATAAAGCGTCGCCGTGGGACGCCGGGGCTTGCGGCGGAAGGATGATGCCGCCACCACCGCCGCGCGCCGCGAAAATATTCCAGCCGATAAATCTAACGATGCGTCGCTCTCTCCTACCTCGTTATATTCTAATAGACGGGCAACAAACGACGCAGCAACACGATGCAAATGGCCCGCGCGCGCGTGGCCTGAACGTGAAAGTGGGACTCATTATCATCAACGGCGATTTTTACGCAGAAATTTTGGAAAATAAAACTTCCTCTATATTTTGACTAATTTATTCTTTCTAAATAAGAACAGGGTATGTCTGAACCATTAGAAGAAGTAAATTATGTATACTTACTCTTTATCATAGTTGTTTTTTGAACGCACCGTTTACATTGTTAAAAGCCCGGTGTGAAATGATAATGCCACCGGACAGCGTTGCCCATTAAAAGCAAGAGCTTGAAGGCGTTAAGTCCGAAAAAGAGTTTTGACATCGTTCGACGTATGTGCGGTGCACATGTGCGATTGCGGCGGCATTCCACTTAAAACCCCACTTACCGCCGCATTTACGTAAACAGCCCCAACCGACGCAAGCGCGCCCGTTCGACGAAAACAATTTAGATAATGCGATTTTTCAATTAGCACTGTCGACGGCCGACGGGGAATATTTTCCATCACCGCGACGCCACGCGATGGCCGCCTTTTTGCTAAGTAATTGATTTGCATAGTTGGCGCACAAACACAAATACTCATCAATGCATTCGTTCGCTCTCTGCCGCCGCGCCGGCGCAACCACATATGTGCGCGTTTATCTCTTGTGCGTGTATTTATTCAGAGCACATTATTTAAAGTACACCTTTCCCTCGATTTACACGGTTCTCGTTATACACGTTTTCGGTTTTACACGGTTTTCAAAATATGGTGGCGCCATCTACATATTCACTATAAATTGCATTAAATAGTGCACAAATGTGTCAAAAAGTTGCAAAATCCACATTTTTTTATTTAAGTATGCACGATTTTATATTGTTTTAATTATTAATAACAATTTAAAATTAAAATTAATAATCCTGAAATATTAAAATTGTTATAATATTTTCAATATTAACGTTTGCATTT